>CAUYQG010062789.1:0-47519 GCA_963574415.1 Tarsius wallacei | reverse complement strand
CAGGCCTGGCGCCGGGTG
The DNA here is from genome assembly GCA_963574415.1 of Tarsius wallacei. NCBI lineage: Eukaryota > Metazoa > Chordata > Mammalia > Primates > Tarsiidae > Tarsius > Tarsius wallacei. The sequence goes on along the minus strand of CAUYQG010062789.1, from coordinate 47,501 downwards.
GGGGGCCTGGTGCGCACCCGGCGACGCTCCTTTGGGGTACGCAGGGGACTGGGCGCGACGCTCGCATGCGTGCCTGGGGCCGCGCGGACGTCGGTGCCGGTCCTGTCCCAAAGCCGGCAGCCCCCGCTCACCCCAACCTCCCTTCCCCTCCCGCTCAGTCCCCGCACGGTCCTCCCAGCCCAGATTCTTTCCACGCGGGAAGCAGGGGCCAGAGGGTATGGGGCGGGCAGGAGGCTGCTGGCCCGGTGCACGTGGGTGGGGGCTGGCTGGAGGAAACCAGACGCCAGTGCTTTCTGCTTAGCCTCGCCAAAGTCCGCGGAGTGCACTCGGACAGAGTCCTGGTCCGGAATTCCCGGCCTTCTGGGGGGAGACCAGGTGCGGTCCCGGATTGCGGAAGGGGAAGGAGAAGGTCCGACACCCCTCCGCCGTCCCTCGCCCCCTTTTGACTGCCTGGAGACAGAATTCCTTCTAGGTGCTGGAGCAGATCCCGGGGCGGAGGCATGGAGTGGATGGAGCACGTTTTCATGTAAAACGAAAGACTTTGAATTAGCACTTTTTCCAACTCAAGAGTATTTTCCCTGGAGAAAGCATCGGTTAGCGGATAACCCACAGGGTGAATTCAAACCGTGCGGTTTATGAATCATCTTGCCCCCAACTCCAGCTTCCTCTTCATTTTTTAGAGGGCGAAAGCAACATAATGTTGGTTATTGCACCGTCGCTTGCGGGTGTAGACAAAGACTTTATTTAACGTGACTGCGAAATTCGCTTTTGAACCAGGCGGGGTGAGGCCTCGGGCGCCTTCCTCAGCGGGGCGCATAGGTTTCCGCACCCGGGGGACCCCTCCCGTCGGTTTTGGTCACAGCGGGCGAATGTGCGCAGGGCTCAGAGGAGTCGCACGAGTGTTATTCCAGTCCCCTGAGGGGTGCCAGTTAAACCGCTTTTCTAGGCTGTGAAGACGTAGTTTCCACCGTGCGTTTAATTTGGGAAGTTCCTCCCGTTTGCCAGACCTTGCGCTGGGCATGGGGGAATGGGGGCTTGGGGTAGGGTGGGGTGGGAGGGGGTTGTGGATACCTGGAAGGGTGTATCGAGAAATCTACTGTTTGAATACATGCAAGCAAGAAAAGCACAGAGGTGTCGCGGTTTGAGGAGCGCCGCTCAGCGACACAGGTCGACGCAGGCTTCTCCTGGCAAAGCAGCAGGGCCATTTTCGACCACTTTCGGAGCTCTCAACGCTGTCCGGACCTAAAAGCGACAGACTGAAACGCCTTTTAAAAACGTTTAAACGTGGTTGTGAGTACTGGAATACTCGTGTGTGACTTTGCTTTAATTCCCGGATAGTTGGGGACGGAGGAGAAAGATCAGCGCCATTGTTCCACATGCAAAAATAATTTTCAGTGTTCATTGAAATCTCCTTAAGGTCATTGACCAGAAAATACTTCCCTGTTTAGGCATCATAAAGGTTGCTCCCCATTAAACGCTAATTGATTTATGTACATTTCTGTTTAGCCTCGTGCCTACACCATTATTTTTGCAGAAACTGTCAACTCTGACAAAGTGGACACTGGAACTGTCATACCTGCAAAAAAAGTACTTGAATACCAGGACCAGCCCCACCCATCTGTTCTTCAAGGGCATGTTACTTGGGCCCTACTTGATTGTTTGAGATCCAGCAGTTGAATTTTCTGAAAGTAAACCCCAGATTGGAAACCCACACTCATTATCTTGCAGAAGCATTCTAATTTCTGAGTGGCCTAGATTGAGCCATGAACCTCCTGTAGCCATAGCGATCAACCACTCCAAAGCAGAAAACCTTCAGCTGAAGGTTAGAACAACAATACTTTAAGCACACAGAGAAGATTCCAGCTCTGAGAAAATAAGGAAAAATAAAAAAGGCTCCAAGTCACAAAATTTATATTTGTATGAAAATCCTTTGAACAATTATTTGACAGTCAGTGCATTTTTCTAGTTATGTTTGTTGATCTGAATTTCTCAGTCACCCTTTGCATGTGAGACTCATTCTCAGCAAAGATGACAAATGGATCTTTTAGGAATCTGTGCTTTGATTTTCTGTGTTAGCCATGGAAGCTTCTTTGCTTTAGATACTTTATGTGATGGTTGTCAAGGGAATCTTGGGTAAAATTTCTCAGGAGTGTCTTTAAAAACATTGCTCATAATTAAAAACCGATTTATAGAAATCACCAGAGAAATGATGGCACACTAAGTTCAAACATGTTTTTAGGCCATGTGGAATAAATAAAATCATTATGGGCTGGTTGGGCAACACTGCCTTGCAATCATCCTCTGACAGTGCCAGGAGGACCTGGTACATAGATTCATAGATTTCAGAACTGCCTGTGTGGCACGAACCCGAGGACAGCTGCATTTTCTCTAATGATAATGCAGGTTATGACTCCATTCTTTCAAGCCCCTGAATAGTGTAGTTTAGGAGGTAGGTAAGGTAGCACTCAAGGAAATATCTTTAATAACCTTGGGATTTTTTAAAAGAGGAGAAGAAAGACAGTAGAAAACTCCACATGGTGTAGTCTGAAAGACAGAATGAACTCCTTGGAACATAGACCCATCTTGTTACAGGTCAGCCGATGTGCCACAAGTTTTTTTGTTTTGATTTGTATCTTAGTGGTAAAGTTCCCAAAAGCAACCATCCTGCTACTAAACTTTACTCTGCAGGGAAGTCCCAAGGAATTTAGCAATACCCAGGTATTAGCTAATACCACAGTATTAGCAATAGCTGTCAACTGGTAGTTATATGAGGGTAAACCCCTTCAGGGAAGAGAAATAGGGCAAGACTTATAAAGGCTACTTCGCGGCCTGCTACGGTTAATGCAGCTTCCAAAGGCATTGGGTTTGCCGTCTAGCTTGCCTTGGCACTAGTGCACTGTGACAATGCATGTTGGTGACTAATATTTATTTAGAGAATAGCATTTAATAGGGCAGTTAACTTATTAAATAATCCAAAGCGAATCACTCCCGCTGACCCCGGGCACAGTTCCTCGGATGCCTGACTTATGACTGACCAGGCCATATTGGTTAATGCAGTCTTGGGCAGCTGCAGAGATCCACCTGGTGTGTGGAGGCGGCTAGAGCACATTGAGGACTTCACCCATCTCCTCGAACAGTCTAGAGCTGGACTAACTTGGAAGCAGTTTGGACTTTATGCAGCCCAAGGAATGCAGTTTGCTGGACCAGAGCATCCTCACACACTTCTAGTTGCACAACCTTGGTTAGTCAGTCAGGAAACACTCATGGAATGGCCACAGTGTGCCCAGCGTTGAGCCACACATTTGAGAGATAAAAGTGGGTTCCTGCTGTTGAGTAGTTCTCAGTCCTGACAATGACTTTGACTGAGAATCTGGCCTGCTCCTCTATATTAAGGGTCTTGCAAACATTCACAGCTTTTGAACCAGTATGCAGTTTTATTTCTAGTTATTTGTCCTATGGATATAATTTCTAATACCAAAACAGTCTTTTTGTATGAGTATTTGTATAACGATTAAGGTGCATGCTTTGATGTCAAATCTAGGTTTGACTTCTTTTAAAAATTTTAATTAAAAAAATTATGTAATAGAGATGAGAACTTGCTATGTTGCCCAGGCTGGTCTTGAACCCTTGGCCTAAAGGGATCCTCCTGTCTTGGCCTCCCAAAGTGCTGTGATAACAGGTGTGAGCCACCACGCTCAATATGGCTTCTCTTTAACCCTCAATTTTGTTATCTGTACAATGGAGATAATAGCTACCTCATAAGAATATTGTGAGTTTTAACTAAAAAGTGATTGACAATCATAAAGAATATAAAAGGGCCTAGCACACTGCTTGGGAGAAGGAAGTATTCAACAAACTGTAGCAATTATTATTGGCATTATCATCACAGTATTATTGATAATATTAAAATTTGGAATTTAACTTTCATAATATTAAACTCTGGAAACAAAGTATCCTAAGTAGGTAGGAGGAAGGTAATTAAATGTTTACACACACACACACACACACACACACACACACACATACACATACACAATGAAAAGTTGTACAGCTTTTAAAAAGATTTTAAAGGTTTCTAACTGCATGTTATATAAATACCTTCCTATATACAATCATTTCTCCCAGAATCCCTTGCAGCTAGGGTCCCTGATATGAATTAAGTATGACCAATTGGGTGCACTTATTTGAGGAGTGAGGTGGAAGTCACACTTTGGGTGTCCTTGTGGTTTCTGCTGGTAGGCACAATCAGTGAATACTTTTTTAGGTGTGTGAGTGCCTGACAGTGTTAATAGGGTTGCCAATGGCAATCCTCTGGAGCCAACAGTTGCAGTGGTGGCTTTCAGCTCCCTCAATCACAGCTAACAAGGGTGTTGTTGGATTCATCAATCACAGTGGCAGCTTCCTCATCCTGTGTGTGTGTGTGTGTGTGTGTGTGTGTGTGTGTGTGTGTGTGTGTCTGTGGCAGTGCTAGCAGCTGCTCTGACCAGCCAGTTCTTCCATTCCTGGTGAGCCAACCTAGTTCCTCTACCCAGTCTTTACAACAATCTTGAAAGCAGCAAAGTCCCTCTATTAAATCTCTGCTTGGGTAATTTCTGTTATTGGAAACTAGATCCAATCATGCCAAGCCTATAAAACTGTACATATTGTATGGTCATAACTAAGTAAAACAGCAGCAAAACTATATATAGAAAAATCCCAGAAGAGTCTACCTTAAAATGTTGATTGTGAATATCTTTGAGTAGTAAGACTATGCGTGATCTTTCTTTCAATTTACTTTATATTACCACACTATTTTCTTTTTTAAACACAGCTTTATCAAAATATAATCATGATCTTGGTCCATTTTGGTTGCTATAACTGAATACCTGAGACTGGATAATTTATTAAGATAAGAGGTTTATTTCTTATGGTTCTGGATGCTGGGAAGTTCAAAAACAGGTAGTCACATCTGTACAGCTTCTAGTGAGAGAGTCTTGTGCTGTATCATAGCATAGCAGATGGCATCACAGGGTAAGAAGGACACACAGCACTAAATTGGTTTTTATTTTTACTGTATTTTATTTTCTTAAATGAGACAGGTTCTCACATGTTAGCCAGGTTGATCTCAAACTCCTGACCTCAAGTGATCCTCCCACCTTGGCCTCCCAAAGTGCTGAGATTATAGGTGTGAGCCACATGCCCAGCCTAAACAGGATTTTATAACAGACCCAGTCTGGATAACTAATCCACTCTCATGATTACCCATTGATTCATTAATTTGCGAATGGATCAATCTATCCTCATGACCCAATCACTTCTTGAAGGCCCCACTTTAAAAATATTGTGACATTGAGGATTAATTTTCAACAAGGGCTTCAGAGGGGACATTTAAACAACAGTAATCACATACCACACGTTTGCCCATTTAAGGTGTACAATTCAATGGTTTTTAGTATATTCATAAGAATATGTAACCATCACCACAGTCAATTTTAGAATGTTTTCATCAGCTCAAAAAGAAACCCTATACCCTTTACCTATTAATCCCCTATCTCCCTCACCCACACTTAAGCAGCCCTAAGCAACTGCTAATCTACTTTCTGTTTCTATAGATTTCCCTATTCTGGATTTTTTATATGAATGCAGTCATATACTATGTAGTCTTTAGTGTCTGGCTTCTTTCACTTAATATAATATTTTCAAGAGTCACCCATGTTATATCATGCATCAGAACTTTATCCCTGTTTCTAGCTGAATAATATTCCACTGTAAGATAGATTACATTTGGTTTATCCATTCATCAGTTGATGGAAATTTGGTGGTTTCTGCCTTCTGGCTATTATGAATGATGCTGTTATATCCCCCCAACTTTTATTGCCCATGCACTAATTTCATGATACATATTTAGTAAATTTTCTAATAGGAAGAAAAACTGCCCTGGTTATCCAGGACATTAGGAAGAGGACAAGAGCGTAGATTTCACCTGTGTACCATTGCCATTTAGCTCAGTACACACTACAAGTCCAAGCCAGATCTATAGCCCCACAACCAGCAGACTCAGCTATAAGTGGCGTGCTCAGTGACCAGAAAGACAGAACAAGAGAATATAGACCACTAATCTTTGCTGCTCAGGAAACACTGCTGAAGCTAGACAGGGCTGGTGGTGGTAACCTAATGCAAGTTGTATATTTTGACTCTTGGTATTCTCATATTAAAATGTCTATCTACTTGGGTACTATAAATGTTTTTGGCCTAGGTATTGGTTACATGGGATTTTTGTGAAAAATCCATCATGCTGTACATTTCAGATTTGTTACCATATTTAACCATGTGAAAGTGAGGCCCCTATTAAAAGAAGAAGTAATGATAGCCATGTGGTTTCTCTCAGATCTTCCTTTTATTCTCCCATTTCAGCTACTTCTTCCTTTCTGATCACTTTAAATGACCACAGGACCATACCACACAGATGGTAAAGGAGGGAGCTGGGAATTTAGTGTAGCTCTTCCTGACTTGGTGTGGAGTGCCGCTTTCACTAGGAACTCTTCCAATGCCTAGAATCAATGTGGTTTTCAACACTTGGCCTCCAACCACATAGCCACTGAGTACAGGGAGTCTAGGAGGCCAGATCTCCTGGCTTTAGGCATATGCTTATGACTGTCTTGTGCACCTCTTTCGCAGCACCCAGCAACATACCAGGCTCATAGTAGATGACCAATAAATATTTGTTGAGCAAATGTGACCAGAGTGGGGTTATCATCAAAGACCAGGCAGGCTGCCCATGTGGCAATTATTGGAAAAACCAAGGCAAGAAACTCAATTCTTATTTTCTTCTTCCCATGGCAACATCAGTGGGTGTTAGTCTGTCACAAGAGCATGGAAATTTTCCACTGGAGATATCAGAACTTTCTGGCAAACCCCATGAGGTTTGTTAATTTTAGCTTTCAATGACTGACACCAGGGTAATTGAATGGGTCAGGTGGGGGTGAGAACCAAAGACAAAGATTATGCACTCAGAGAAGTTTCCTTTCCTGTAGAGACTTGCTATTTACACATTGACTTGGAGAAAATTTCTGCTGTTTTGAGTCTAGTCTGAGAATTGTGAGCTACTCTTTAAAATTATTAGTGATTTGTCCTATCAGTCAAACTTCCCCAGAGTTCATGCATTAAACATGATTGTGACTCACAATGTCAAATGCTAAAAGGCTGCAGAAATAACCATAAAGTAAACACAATACTTGCAGGGCCTGAGATAGTCTGAGTTGAAAGATGCATTGGTTGGGTATCAATTACTTGAATGAAGGAAATGTAAATCCACAGGGTTTTTCTGTGTTTTTGCTCAGGTTTTCTCCTTGTGTCCTAGTAGGAAATGAGGTTCTATGCTGCACATGTAGAAATGCTGGAAATATTAGAATTACAGTTATGGGTAAATAGATAATTAATATGGGAAAAATTCTCCTTATAGAAACATTCTAACACCAGTGGATAGAAGTAGTAGGAGGCATTTTGTAAACCTTTGATGAAATGATATTCTCATCAATGATCAGTCCATCATCAATGACTAATAACAGAGAGAGGAGGGGAGGGGAGAGGCAGGGAGGGAGAAAGGAAGAAGGAGAGGGGGAAGGAGGTGTCTTCAGAGTGATTCAGAAATCTTGTGTGCCTCCCAATGAAGTGTAGACCCCTTATAAGACAGTCTTGCCAAAAACATCAACTCTGAGTCTGATTCCATTTCTAAATAGACATTCTAACTACTGTTTATCAGGAAATCCAGGGACAGAGGACTATGTGAAACCATATCAGAGGTTGCCACCGGCATATCTAAAATGTGGGAAACTATAGGAAAGACAGCCCAGTTTCTTCAACAAATAAGTGGCAAGGGGAAAAAAGAGGTGGTGGGAGGAAGAAGGGAACATATCCACCATATATAAAGTAGGGACCTTGTTTGCATCTGAATTCAGGCAAAGGTACAGGAAAAATCAGGAAGCTGTGATGACTGGAAATTTGATGCAATCAAAGTAGGAGTGTGAATGTGTTAGGTTTGACAGATAGGGATACACTAGCTATACATTTTAAGAAAAGAGTCCTTATCTTTTAGAAATACATACTATCCTACAGCAAGTCCCCTACACATGAACCTTCAAATTGCAAACTTTCAAAGATACAAACACGTGTTATTATTTGAGGAGGCACTCTTAGTTTTTGAGGCACAGGACCCCAACATAAAACATTACACGAAGGTTGCAGCAGCCATTCAGAATGCAATCAAGTGCTGCTGTGTCATCGTTGACAAGAAAAAAAAGAGCTATGATGCAGGCATCACATCATTATCTCAAGAGGCTAGATAGAATTGAATCCAGCAAGGAACCAGAAACTGTGCCATCAGTGTCAGGCATGAGTGAAATTGCAGCTTGCCCTCCATCATCTGTTGCTGACGATCCTTCAGCTCTACCATCTCCCACTTCCCCCCCAGTAACTCTTCTTGCCGATTCGCTCAATGCCAGTCCCTGTAGGTCAGCTGTTGTACTGCATTGTCCTACTGTATTTTTCAAGGTACTGTACTGTAAGATTAAAAATGTTTGTTTTTATGTATTATTTGTGTGAAAAGTATTACAAATCTATTACATTATAGCACTATATAGCCCCTTGTGTTAGTTGGATACTAGGTTAACTTTGTTAAACTTATGAACAAATTGGACTTAAGAATGCACTCTCAGAATGGAACTTTATTTACAAATGAAAAAAATGTGTCTAGAAGAGAATATGTAAGTTAGTGTCTTATAAGGATTTTTAGTTCTCCAAGAATACTCCCCCCATATATGCATCTATTGTTTAGAATTTTCTCATCTGATCCTGGTGTACTTTTTCCAGCTGTGTTATCTCCTGGCCTTCTCAGAAAGACAGCCTCAACTGTGTTTCCTCCCCTTTTCTGCTATCTCTAACTTTACCTGATCTAAACTATTCCTTGAGGTACAGAGGGGAGCAGGGAAATCTGTATCATTCACAAGGCCCAGTGCAAAATAAAAATGAGGCCCTTGTTCAAACAGTAGGAAAGAGTGGCATGGAAGGTATTAAAATTGGAAATGCTTTTCTTTTTCTTTTCTTCGGCAGTCTCTCTCTTGACTTGTCATGATGGTTTTTTTCCTCCTCCTCCTTCTCCCTTTTGCTATTTAATGCCACCTTTCCTCAGAAATGAGGGAGTTTTCATGGCAAATACAGACCCTCCCGGGTGCCCGCAGGCCCCACCAGCTGCCAGGTTTCCCCTCCTGCTGCCCCAGACTAATGTCCTGCACTTGGCCAGGGGTGGCTAAATCAAACTAGGAATCTCTCCTTCCCACCAACCCACAGCAGATGGGTGACCCCCAAAGGATCATAACCTCTGTGCAAGGACACACTTGGTACCTGTACCAGGGATGGGTAAGGGGTTCACTCCTGCCAAGTTGCCTGAAGAACATGCTATACATGTTCCACAAAGAGTTACAATTTAATTTTAACCTTTACAACCTTTGTATCTCTTATTTGTTTATTGCCTTAGTGCACTAACTCGTACCTCCAACACAATTTTGAATAGAAGTGGTGAAGATTGACATTCTTTCCTCTTTCCTGGTCTCAGTGGGGAAACTTTCAATATTTCACCAGTAAGTATGATGTTTGTGACAGTTTCTTGGGGTAGATACTCCTTCCCATAACCCACCCCATTAAGTAGGTTCCTTTGTATCCCATTATCTTCTGGCTTTGTCGTTTGTTGAAAAGTCAGTTGTCAGTCTTTTTTTTCCTTTTTACTCCTTTGAATGTAAGGTGCTTTTTCTTTACTCTAGTTATTTTAGCTTCTCTCTCTCACTCTCTCTCTCTCTCTCAAGTTAGGGTCTCACTCTGTTGCCCAGGCTGGAGTACAGTGTCACAATCACAGCTCACCACAGCCTCGACCTCCTGGGTTCAGAGTGATCCTTTTGCCTCAGCCTCCCCAGTAGTTGGGTCTACAGGCATGCACCGCCATGTCAGGAGAAGTTAAAAAATTTTTTTTTGTATAGCGATAAGGTCTTGCTATGTTGCTCAGTCTGGTCTCAAACTCGTAGGCTCAAGCAGTCCTTCCACCTTGCCCTCTAAAAGTGCTGGGATTACAGGCATGAGCCATCAAGTTCAGTTTAAAGACTTTTTTAAGTACAGCATCATGGTTATAATTTCACTTAGTATCTCTTCAAGTATTCCTTGTCCCCATCCTCTCAACTCTTCACCACTCCAGTTACTCCTATGCTAGATCTTTACACTGCTCCCACATGTCTTGTATGCACTTTTTGCTTCAGTACCTTTTGTCTTCTAGAAGATTCAGTCTGGTGTTCAGTATACATCTGATTTTCTTTTCTGTTAGAGTACAGTTCTCCTGAGGCCTCAGTGAGAAGTCTGAAGTATTTACCAGGGTTCCTCCTCTCTGGCAGGCTCTGAATTCTGATTTTTGCATTTTTTAGCACCATGAGACTTTTTAGTTTCCTGGAGATAACATAAACAAATTACTACAAACTGGTGGTGGTTTTTTTAAAAAAGGAAATGTATTCTTTCACAGTTCTGGAAGCTAGAAGTCTGAAATTACGGTCTTGGCAGGGCCATGCTCCCCCTGAAAGCTCTGGGGAAAAAAATCCTTCCTTGTCTCTCCCAGCCTAGGGCTACCCTGGCATTCCTTGGCTGTGGCTGCCTCACTCTAGTCTCCATGGTCACATGGCCTTTCCCTTTGTGTGTCTCTGTGTTATCATCTCTTCCTATAGGGACACCAGTCATTATATTTAGCAACCACCCTGAATCCAGGATGATTTTGCCTCAAGATACGCATAAGTTCAAATAAGATCACTTTCTGAGGTTCTGGGAAGACATGGATTTTGGTAGTATACTATTCAACTTAAGAAGACTATTAAAAGTGCTGCTTTGATTTGCAACTTCTTTACCTTAGCTATTTGTTTTTCAGCTCTGGGCAGAAAATATCTTAAGCAAAAGCCACAGAGAATGTGAAGCTCCTATCTCTGCAATTCCCCTCCCCTAGAATTTCTGCCCCTTGAGAACTGGCTACCCTGATAGGCCTAAATTTGATTACTTTTCTTCCCAACCTACCCAGTGAGACTGATGCAGGCTCTAGGCTGCTTATTCCCCCCACCCCCACCATCTAGGACCTTTGTTTCCAATTGACAAGTGCTCCAAGGGAAAAAGTAGAAGCTAGAATGGGGCTCACCTCAATATGTTTCCCTCACTCCAGAATCTCTTTAGGATTAAATCCAAGATGTCTTGGTTGTTCTCTGATGCACTCAACAGCTGTCTTTTGTATGGTATCCAGCTTTTCCTAGTACATAGTGTGCTCTGATACTTCTTAGACAGAAATAGAAGTCAACTATGGCATTTTTTAAAGTCTAGGCTCACATCGGATCACGGTAACTGTCTCAGGTGCACTACTTTTGGAAGCCCAGTTATTGAGGGATGTGTCTCTTAGGTTTTCCCCTCTCCTTTTTACTGTACTTAGAGAGAGAGGAATGTGCCTATAAGCTTCCTTTTGTCCTCCACATATAACACCACTTGGAGCAGGGAAGCTTCTGAAATGTAAGGAAAGAAGAGGTGAGATAAGACTTAGGAGATAGTAGGACATATCAGAGCTACATGGGACTCTTGTTGTCTTCTTCTGTAGAGGATCCTTAACAAAATCTGAATATCAGGCATATAAAATGACAAAGAGCATAAATAAGCCACACAATGTTATATCTGTATGCTGAGATTTAAGATACTAGAACAAGGGAGGAGTTATGTCTATAAGAGTTTGTTTTTCAAAGTGAGGTTTTTTTTATAAGGTGATATGGATACTACACTCCTCAAAACCTGTGGCAAAGGCACTATTATTAGTCCACTTTACAGATGAAGAAGGTGAGGCATAGGAAAGCTAATTAACTTACAGTCTACCTCTGGGTACATACTCTTTAACTTCTATTATATTGCCTTTTTGTTCATTAGTCCTTTAGTAAAACTACATTTTTAACCATAAAATACAAACTTTGGGGGAAATGAACTCTTAAAAAATGAATGAGCCTTTTTTGTAACTTTTAATGTAATTTCCAGCTTACATCAGTGTTGCAAGAATAGTACAAAGAACTCTCATATACCCTTTACCTAAATTCACAATTTGCTACATTTTCTCCAAGTTGATTATTCATTTTCTCTCTCTAATTCATTTGAAAATAAGTTGGAGATATGCTTTACCCTTGACCCCCAAATACTTTAGTGTGTATCTTCTAATAACAAGAATATTCTCTTCCATAACCTTGATACAATTATTAAAATTAGAAAATTTACTGTGGAAACACTGCTATTATTTAACCCAGAATTCATATTCAAAGTTCATTAACTTTCCCAATAATGTCCTTTATAACTTTTTTCCCCTGACCCGGGATCCAATCCAGGATCATGCATTGCATTTAGTTGTCATGTCTCATTAGTTTCCTTTAATCTGAAACAGGACCTCAGCCTTTCTGTGTGGTGTTTCTAGTGATTGGATCCAGGTGATGCATCATTGGTCCCAGTGCTGTGCTCTTCTCACTGCATCCTATCAAATGATACCTGATTCTCATTTGCTCTGTGACTGTTGATGTTAAATTTCATCATTTGATTAAGGTGATATTGATCAGGCTTCCTCATTGTAAATTTGCTCAATTCCCTTTGCAATTAACAAGTTTTATTTCCTTTTTTCTTTGCTTTCCTTTTGTTTTCCCTGCCTGCTTCCCTCTCTCCCTCTTCCTGTCCCTCTCTTTTTCTCTTTCTTTTTTAAGAAGAGGTCTTACTCTGCTGCCCAGGGGTTGGAGTGCTGTGGCACAATTATGGCTCCATGCAGCCTCAACCTCCTGGGCTCAAGTGGTTCTCTTGCCTCAGCCTCTCAAGCAAGCTAGGACCACAGGCACACACCACTACACCTAGCTATTTTTTTATTTTTTATTTTTTATAGAGACAAGGTCTTGCTATATTGCCCAGGCTGGTCTCAAACTGCTGACCTCAAGCAATCTTCTCACCTTGGCCTTCCAAATTGTTGGGATTACAGGCGTGAGCAACAAGTATTTTGGTGGGAGATTTTGAGACCATATAAATATCATTCTCCTTCAAACTCTACTGAGGCTCTTATACCTTGTGCTACCTATGTCTCTCAACTCCCCCTCCTCTTTTATCTTACTTGGTTTATTTCTGATTTGGTGAAGTACATCTTCAGTTAGCTTATTGAGAAAGAATGCATGGAATTAGCAGGGTGTGGTGGCAAGCACATGTAGTCCCAGCTACTTGGGAGGCTGAGGTGAAAGGATTGCCTGAGCCCAGAAGGTCAAGGCTGTGGTGGCCATGAGTAGCCACTGCATTCCAGCCTGGGCAACAGAGTGAAACTCTGACTCAAAAAAAAAAAAAAAAAAAAAAGGCAAACAAGCAAGCATGGGAAGATAAACGTACGAGATTTTGCTTATCTGAGTCTTCATTCTCCCCTCTTTCTTGAATTGCTAGTTGGACTAGTTAAATAATTCTAGGCTGGAATTGTATTTGAAGCCATTGCTCTACTGTCTTCCAGCATCCAATTTTGCTGTTGAGAAGTTGATAGCATTTTAATTTCTGAAAGCCTAAACAGTTTTTTCCTCCATGAAAGATTTTAAGATTTTTTTGAGAAAAACTTTGCTGGGGTCTTTGACCCTATTCATTGTCCCGAGTACTCTCTGGCCCATTCAGTCTGGAAAACTATGCTTTTCAGTGGTGGCAGTTGTTTGGGGTTTTCTCTACTATCTTCTCTGTGTTATCCATCTCCTCCAGACCTCCCAGTGTCAGCTGTTGGCTTCTCTATCAACTTTCTGTCTTTCTTATTATATGTTTCTTTTCTAGTTTATCTCTGTCATTTTGTTCTATTTTCTGGATAATTCTTCAACCTCATTTTCCAATTGGGCTTTTGAGTTTTTCATTTTAACTAATGCATCATTACTTTCCAAAAGCTTATTCTTATTCTCTGATTGTGCCTTTTTTTTTCCTATCAACCAATTTTTTTCACACATGCGTTGCATTTTCTTTGAGAATTTTGTTTAGAACTATTGAACTTTTCATCTGCTGCCACATGGCTTTTTTTCCTGTTAGTTTTTGCCTATCATGTTAGAGATCATCTCATGTTAGAATGCTAGGGAAAATGGTCTATAATATGATATTAGAGAATGGTGTCTAATATGACAGCGGATCAAACAAAAAAAAAAAAAAAAAAACAAGGAAAGATATTGGAGAGTTTACCTGTAAGAGAAGGAGCCCAAATGGGAAGGTCTATGGAGTTTGGTGAGACATGTGGTAGTTGGGCTTAACTGAGGGGGGTTGGGAAGCTATTGGGTTTTTAAAAATTAGAGGCCCCAACTGTTACTATCTGTCTCAGTCTTTTTTTTTTAAGAGATGTTGTCTCACTGTTGCTCAGGCTGGAGTGTGGTGACATGATCACAGTTCACTGTTGCTTCTAACCCCTGGACTGAAACCATACTCCCCTTCAGTCTCCTGAGTACCTGGGGCTACAGGCATGTGCCACTAAGCCTGGTTAAGTTTTTAACATTTTAATAGAGATGGGGATCTCACTATATTCCCCAGGCTGGTCTCAAACTCCTGGCTTCAAGTGATCCTCCTGCCTAAGCCTCCCAAATAGCAAAGATTACAGGTGTGAGCCACAATCTCCGGCTTCTGTAATCTTTCTACTGGGGCCATTTAGTTTATCCAGGGACAAAGTCTCCCATTTCTTGCCTGGAGTAAAGTCATCTTATTTTCAGTCTCTGGAAGCTGAGTGGGAGAACATGGCTATTTAGCATGCAGGCATTAGCTTAATTCTCCTAGTTTCCAAGCAGTGTCCTATTCCCACCCTCTACTGTGCCTGCTCTCCCTGAATTCAGGGCCTTTGGAGACGGAAAATTTTGAGAATTTCAAAAGTATCTAGAAAAAAAAAAAAGCTTTCTTGAAGAAAAAGATCTGCAAGGGTGTTTAGGGATTAAAAGAAATGGATCATCAAATAAAAATAAACAGGTATTTAAAGGAAAAAATACACAAAATTTACCAAAGCTGCTGAGTTTATAGTTGGTCTGTGCATGGCAAAGAAACAGGAAATTTATCACATGATTTCATGTCCACAGAGGTCCTGACAAGTCTTCAAACAGCAGCATTGCAAAAGTGTGGGGTAAAGGTTTCATTAGGGAGTTAGTAACTTGCAGTAAAAGCACAAGTTTTATTTTATTTTATTTTGATGACCCTGTTTTATTTGTTTGTCTCAGGTATGATGTGGTTTTCTTTCTGCCTCTGGGATGAGGTGTGCATGGTTGCCACTTTGCTATTATAGTTCCACCTAGTGGTCGAGTTTCTGGCCCTAAGGCACATATTTAACCATCAGTTTGTTTTTATGATTTTTTATAATAACCACCAGTTTGTGGTTATAATATAATATATGTAATAATTATATATCAACAGATCAATATAATATAATATAATAATAATAATGTATCAACAATATAAGAACCACCAGCTTGTTTTTATGATTTTTTATAATAATAATAAAGCACTCTTGTGTATGGTTAGCAATACTAGAGTCATATGATACTAAGATCTAAGAGTTAACTTTTGTCTCAATACTCTAGAAAGCTTCTATTCATACATGTCTAAAAAACGTATGGTTATCAGCACATCTGATAAGAAAAGGAACCAAGGACCGGCCATTTACCTCTACTTGGTTTTGCCTACAATACCTGCATCTATAAGGGTCTCTTCCTCCTCAATTGTCAATGCCGCATGATTCTAGAGGTTGACTGGGATCTGCTGGGTGGTTCTTCCGCTCTAGATGATATTGCTTGGAGTCACAGTTATTATGGAATTCAACTGGGCTGAGACATCCAAGATGGCTCACTTGCATATGACAAGAACCTGGGGCAGGACTAGTTGAGCCTGAGTTGCCTCTAAGGAAGTGCTCTGAGACCCAGAATGCAGTAGGAGTTCTGGACTGGGACAGGAGTGAGGGAAAGCTGGAAGCCAACTCCAGAGTGTTGGTTGGCAGGAACATCTAGAGGCTGGCTCAACTGGAATGCTGGATCTTTCCCTCTTTCTCCATGTAGTCCCAAAGTCTCTCTCCCTCGCCTATGGTTTCTCCATGTAGTCTCCTCAGCAGGGTCAGTTTAGACGTGAAAATAGAATAGCATCACTTCTGCATATTCTGTTGATTAAAATAGCCACAGGCCAGATCAGATTCAAGAGGAGGGGAAATAAATAATACCTCTTAGTGTGGGAAATGACAAAGAACTTGGAATCATTTTTATTCTACCACATGAATTCCAAAATCCGTGTTTGTTCCCTAGAGCTGCCATAACAAATTACCACAAACTGGGTAGCTGAAAACAACAGAAATATATTCTCAGTTCTGGAGACCGGGAGTTCAAATCAAGTTGTTGGCAGGGCTGCACATATACCTTCTGAGGGCTCTGGGGGAGAATCCTTCCTTGCTTCTTCCAGCTCTGGTGGCTCCAGGTGTTCCAGGTTCAAAGAACCTAGTTCCAAATAAGATCATATTCACAGGTACTGGGGGTTAGGACCTCAACATCCTTTGGAGTGAGGACACAATTCAACTCACTATAGTAGGCATGGCTCTCTTTTATTTAGCCTTCTTGGAAACTGTTGTACTCTCTGGATATGTGGCTTCATGTTTTAAATTAATTATAGACAATTTTAGTCATTATTTTAAAAAATATTGTCTCTCTTCCCTTCTCTTCATTTTTTTCTTCCTGGGTTCACAGTCAGATATAGACTAGAGCAGGGGCAAACTTTTTCTGTAAAAGGCCAGAGAGTAAATATTTTAGGTATTAAAGGTTTTAAAGTCTCTGTCACAACTACTCAAGTCTACTCAACTCTGTTGTAGTGTGAAAGAAGTCATAGGTACTATGAAAACAAAGGAGTATGATTGTGTTCTGATAAAACTTTATTTATAAAAGCAGACAGCCAGCTGGATTTGGTATACAGACCATAGTTTGTGTGTGTTAGGCCTTTTCATTCTAGTCTCTATGTCTTGTATACTTTTTCATCTCTTTACCAGTCTGCTGCATTCTGGGTAAGTTCTTCAGACTTATCTTCCAGTCCGTTAATTCTCTCCTTAACAATATAATATACTGTTTAACTTATCCATGGAGTTTTTTATTCAATAGTTATATTAATAATTTTCACAAGTTCCATTTGTTTGTCCCCTGACTTTACCAATCGATATGGTATGGTTTCCTTACCATATACACCTTATAAGTGTACCTTTTCTTCTTTAAACAATTTATACTTAACTATGCTGCATGCTGTTTCTACAATAGAAACATCTGTCATCCTTGGGGGATCTAAAGTTATTGTTTCTTTTTTTCTGCTAGCTTTCATTCTTAGCGACTTGCCTTCCTAAATATTTGTTGATTTTTGCTTGTGAAGTCATGCATAATTTTAATTTGTGAGGTTCCTGCAGAACTAATTGGGAGAAAGTTTCCTCCAAAGAGAATCTACCTCTGCTTGTGTCAATAGCTGGGGAAATCCCCTCTCCTCCACAAAAGATCACCTCCTCATAATCCCTCAAGAATTTATTCATAGAGCAAGAACTCAGATTCAGATCTCCCAAGGGACCCTGCCTCAGGAAACCGCCCCCCCCCTTCTGTGCTTCCCCACCTTTGCCACAGATTCAGAACACTTTCTGGAACTCAGATTCTGTTTCCAGCCTTTTATCCAGCTCCTGAGCATCCCTGCCCTTGTTGTAGGTGAATACCACTCAACTTCTGGTCACAGAAGCTACCACCTACCTCTTTTCCTCCCCTGTACCATCCTCTGCCCACTTTCAGGCTCCCTATTTCCTTTGTCTCTGTGTATTTTATGGCATCCCTGGAGACTTCTTTCATCTCTAGGAACATTTTACGTCTGAGAGCTTGTTGTAAAGTAAGCCAGTCCCACAAATTTCTAATTTTTCATAGTCCTGGAATAGAAGCTACCATCTACATTTTCTTTGTAAAACTCAGCTTCACAGGGCATATACACTAAACGTATTTGGTGTCACTTTGGGCCGGAACAAAGGGTCTTTTGTATAGCCTTTTAGATCCCACCTGCTCATCCACAAAGGAGCCATGGCACTCTCCTCATAGGTTAT
Organism: Tarsius wallacei; assembly: GCA_963574415.1. Classification (NCBI taxonomy): domain Eukaryota; kingdom Metazoa; phylum Chordata; class Mammalia; order Primates; family Tarsiidae; genus Tarsius; species Tarsius wallacei. Next base: position 29,365 of record CAUYQG010062789.1, on the reverse strand, counting down.
AAGAATCAAGTGAGATGGGCTATGTGGAAGGACATGTCCCTGGACGTAGTATAAGTGCTATCACATTTTAGGTTTTCTGTAAAATTAGAATCACATAGACTTTTGCTAGGCAAAGTTCAAGATTTAGTCTTTGACTTTGATCTTCACCCTCAGTCGTGTCTCCTTATCCTATCTGGGAGATCATTGTGCACCATAACCATCTCACTCATAGAAAATGCCAGAATAAATGTCTAAATAAAACCATGCATGCTTAAAGTGTGACCCCTTCCAACTATATTAATTTTTTGACTGGGAGCAAACCCAAAGGAAAGAAGCTGTAATAGCAGAATTTGGGACTTTAATCTAAGTTGCTTTGCAGGGTCAGCAGTGGAGAGGTCTTGGGGATTATAGGCCTTTCTAACTCCTCGAAACCATAATTCATGTTCAGTGGCTACTTGAGTAATCTGGCAATAGAGAAGGACCTATAATTTTTCCTGGTTTTATTAACACTGAAAGAATATAATGCAAAACCCTCTTACATATGACCCTATGCTGAAAAAACAATCCACTTCAGACTCACATTTGTTAAAATCACCAGAGTTTTTCCCTACCAAGTGAGAATGAAAAGTGCGTTTTCTAAGGGTGTGATTTATGAGTCTTTCGTGAATGGGTTTTAAATGGGGGCACTGACAGTTCCACTCCAGCTTTGGCTGGGTTGAGGGGTCTTTTGGCCCAAAGGAGCCTAAATGAGCTGGTGGGAGGCAGGGCGGGAGGGGGTGGAGGCCAAGTAGGCAGATCTTATCACCATGAGCTGGGGACACTCAGCCACTCCCAGCTCTTCCCCTTGTGTGGGACACTTAATTACTCATTTTCATTTCTCTCAAGGAAGAAGTGACACATGTTGACATGAAGACTGAGGTTGAATCCCTTCTGTGCCTCAGAAGGCACCAGAAATGGAAACATTAGCACTTCTCCCTGCTCATGTTTCTCTCTCCATACAATTGTGAAATTAGAATTTCACCTGATTTTTTTTCTTTCTCTTTTCATGCTATACGTTTTAGCCAGAAGAGTGAGGATGGTGTGGTAGATTGATAAACCGGCCCCTAAAGATAGGTCCACATCCTGGTCGGATGCCGTAGCTCACACCTGTAACCTCAGCACTTTGGGAGGCCGAGGTGGGAGGAGCCCAGCAGTTTGAGACCAGCCTGAGCAACATAGCGAGACCTCATCTTTAAAAATTTTTTTAATTAAAAAAAAAAGATATATGGACTTATTAGGAAAAAGGACGTGACTGACATGATTAAGTTAAGGGTCCTGAGGTGAGGAGGTCATATCCTGGATTACCTGAGTGGGCCCTAAATGGCATCCAAGTGTCCTTATGAGCGGGAGGCCAAAGGAGATTAGACAGATGCATAGGGAAGGTGATGTGAACTTAGAGGCAAAGATTACAGTGATGCAGCCACCAGCCAAGGAATGTCCAGAGTGCCAGTTTCAGAAGCTGGGAGAGGCAAGGAAAGATTCTCCCAGAACCTTGGGAGGGATGCAGCCCTGCCAACACCTTGATGCCAGACTTCCTGCCTTCAAAACTGTGCAAGAATAAATCTCTGTTGTTTTGAGCCACCTAGTTTGTGCTCCTGCAGCCCCAGGAAACTAACATAGATGACTGCCTGTAAAACCCATGTGAGAAAATCATAATTTGCAGAACATTGCCTCTCACCACTCTGCTGGGGGTGGGGGAGTGGGGCATTTAGCAGTGGCAAGGCTAGTCCAGTGCCCCCAACAAACGCCAGTAGCAAAGCTTATGTGCTAATCCCTTTTTGGGGTGGTGGTTGGTATAATCCTAGGGAAGGCAGAGGGAGGAAAGATGGAAAGTGAGGGAAAGGTGGAGTACAGTGGCTCACGCCTATAATCTCATCACTTTGGGAGGTTGACGCCAAAGGATGGCTTGAGCCTAGGAGTTTGAGACCGGCCCTAGGCAGCACAACAAGACCTTGTCTCCACAAAATATGAAAAGTTCCCCAGGTGTGGTGGCATGCTCCTGTAGTTCCAGATACTTGGGAGACTGAGGCAGAAGGTTCACCTGAGCCCAGAAGGTCACGGCTGAGGTGAGCTGTGATTGTGCAACTGTATTCCAACCTGGGCAACAGAGTAAGACCCCAACACACACAAAGAAGAAGGAGGAGGAGGAGGAGGAGGAGGAGGAGGAGGAGAAAAGTAAGGGAGAAAAAGGAGGAGTGTGAATATAAGGTGGGGCTTTACTCAGCTGACCACGGCTTCCCAGGACAAGATGTCCCATGGTCATGCGAGACATCTCAGGAGAAGCCATGTGTCACCAATGTGGCTTGGAAAGGGCGTGTGTGGGGAGGTGGGGCGAGTTGTTCTCTGCAGGCTCCTGCCAGCCTCTCCTGGGCAGAGTTTTCCTGGCCCTTCTAAAATGTAGTTTTCCAGCAAGGCCCAGAACCTTCTAGGCCAGATCAGGCCAGACCTGGATGCAAGAGCCACTGTAACTCCCACCGTAGGAGACAAAATGGGAGCTGTGCTCAGTCCTCACCCTTGCAGGGGCCACAATGGAGCTCTGTGAGTATGGGCATGGCAAGAGCGCTCCCTGGGCCACTCCAGCTGGGAAGCAGGCAAGTGACTGTGGCCAGGAGGTGGGCAGGGTTAGGCAAGTTACGGAGGCACAGACATGGGTCAGGTCTCCCTGAGGCTCTAGGCTGGTGGCCAGGCCAACTCTTCTTGCCTGGGGGCTTTCAGAGATGGGAGACCTGAAGGCTCATTTGCCCTAAGTGCACACACCCTGCCAAAATCCCCTCTGCCCCCTCTGTGTGCCCTTCTGCTGAGGAGTTTGTCAGCTCTCTCTCTTAGGCACTTGATTCCTCCTTCGGCTCCTCTCTTGTCACCCACGGCTGTTTGGCCCATACTGTTTTCCTTCACTTGCACAGATATCCACTCTCATCTTAATCAACTTGCATATCCAGCCTTGCTCCCCCATGGGTTCAAGACTTCTCTCCTGTTTCTGTATCTAATTAAACATCATAAAGAGAAATCTCCTTTAGTGTTACAGCACAAGGATAGAGAGTTGGGAAGAGGAGGGAGGAAATGATTCTTTGACAGACAAAGTAGACACCAGGGACACTGTTCTCTTTTGACACAATAAGCAGAAGACAAGACTTATTAGAGAGAAGAGACCTACAAGATTTTGAAATCACTTTTGGTTGCATGATGGATGGGCCCAGGTCATGCATATGTAGCCCCCGTGTACACTGTCAGACTGTGGGACCTCTCTTGGGTCTCATGTTTGGGCCACAGAGCCAGGCATAAGGGAACAGACTCTTTATTAAGACAAAGCACTGAAGCCCCCAGGATTTGGATTTGGATAAGAGAGAATGCAGACTGTGCCCCAGCCCTGAATGGATGTGCACCCAGTTCTGGATGGCCCTTTCGTAGCTCAGTGGGGTATGAGCCAAGAGTTAGTATTTCTGAGAACCTGGGGGATCTTCACAATGCTAGACAGGGGGTCCCCGAGTTGAGGGATGAGGGGACCCTAAGGGCAAAATCTGTGGGCTGGATTGGAAACAAGATTCTGCCAGAACGGGGTGGGGACAATTGTTACAGGGACACACATTGCCAATGCCAAGAAAGGGGGTGACCTTAGTGAGCAAAGCTCCCTTTCCAACTGGACTGAGTCATGAATTATCTGAAAAGTCACTTCAAAGGTATTGTACTTTAAATGACAAATAGCTGGAATTTACCTTGACTTGGCAAGATATTATCTATGTATGTATCTCACTACCAGCAGAAATGGGCCCAGAGAGCAAATTAAAATTATTTTTTTTAAATGGAAATTCACCTTTCCCCCAGACCAAAGTGTGTGTGGGAGGGGGGTCTTATACTCACCGCACAAGTGTTATTTCCTGACCCTGCAGAGTTCAGCCCTTCTGCACTTGGGCAAAACATAGTGCCTGGCAGGCCAAGGCTGGGTCTGCTGGGTCTGAGACCAGGTGGGGCCTCAGGAACTTCCTCCACACCGAAGAGTCAGATTTTAGAGCGGTTCAGGGAGAGCACAGGGAGGGTGCCTACAGTGTCTGCATGACCCCATGAAAGAAGCTTGGTGAGATGATGACTGTGGCCATTCAGAGGTAGGCTCTGTTGGGCAAATGCGCGACAGTCCTATGCCAGTGAGGGCAGAAGTAATTATTTAATGGGCAAAATTTCTCCTTCCCAATCTAGTGTTAATTATATTTGGTATCATTTCATTCAGGCTTTGATGATACCAAAGTGTGACTATATCTTCTGATGTATAATATGGTTTTACAGTATTGTCAAACCATCCAAATGGGCTCCCCCACCGCCCAGCCCTAACAGTTCTGGCTTGAGGGGCATCTGGCCCATTCCTCAACTAAAAGAGGGATAGTGGTTGATACAGTGAATCCCAGGAACCCCCATGAAGTCCTGGGGTTATTCCGTGGGCTCTGTGTATCTAAATAAGTGACATTTCTCACAAGCGCATTGGCACCTCTGGTTTTCAAATGTGTGTAGATGGTGATGGAGTGAGATACTCATTTATTTCAAGACCATTTTGGAACTCGGAATAAATTGTGTGTCGTAGCAAATTCTTTTAACGGATAAGTGATAGAAGTGTGACCTGTAGTTTATGAGCATGTGACAGATGTTGTCAGTGCTGCGCCACCCCCTCCTCTAGTCTTCTGGCTGACTTCCAGCTCCTGAGGGCTTCCTACCATGGTAGCTTCCAGTCAGAAGTACCAGGACATTTGTGCTCCTTCCCCACTGCCCTCAACTGCTGTATAAATACCCCAGCTCCCCTGCCCCTTGCATGATGTAATTCTGAAACATTTTCCTGCAAATTTCCCTTCCCAAAGTTTCCCTCTGAGATTAAGCCCAGTTAGCACCCATGATAGATGGTTTAAAGGTGCATCCTTTATTTTTCCCATATCTCACCCCTACATCCTACTGGTGTTACTCATCCCCTAAAGTAATTAACCTCAGGGTCTGTCTCAGGAAGAACTCTAATGAGGAGAGGGGATGTCTGAGGAGTTTCTTTTTTCTTCCTCTTTTTATTGAGGTATATATTACATAAAGTGCACGTACAAGGGGGAGACCCAAAAAACCCAGAATTTATTAAAAACTGTGTATTTATTCTTACAGGTTTAAACATCAGTCACCTTCAAAGTGCTCTCCATTTGATGCAATAAGTCCATTGATACGCCCTTTCCTCTGATCCAAACAGTTTTTGAACTCGTTGATATTGATGGCTTTTAGTTCTTCTGCTGTTTTTTGTTTGTTTCACCTCTTCCACGTCAGGAAAACATTTTCCTTTGAGACTTTTTTCAACTGAGGAAATGAAAAAAAGTCACTCGGGGTGAGATCAGGTGAATAGGCAGGGTGGGGCAAGAGGGTCATGGTGTTTTTGGTCAGTCAAAAACTGCTGAACACTCAGCATGATGTGGGCATGGGCGCTCATAAATCACCCATCATGAAATGGGCAAACACGTTAAACGAATCTCCAAAAAAATTCACTGAAACCGAACATAGCTCTCACAATGTTTGCTGGTACACCAATGTCAGTGGGTTCCTGGAACACTTACCTAGCAGGTGAAGTGTGTACTACAAGGGGTCCACCTCCAAAACACAATTCTGGATTTTTTTGGGTCCCCCTTGCATATTAAGCATATAACTTGACAAATATCTTTATTTGTCTATCTGTAATGACTGCTCAGAGGAAGCTATAGAACATTTCTGACATTCCAGTAGGTTCTCTTGCCCATTCACTATCAACAACATCCTGAAAAGGAACGACTCTTCTGACCTCTATTACCATAGATCAGTTTTGCTTGTTTTTGAACTTCATATAAGTGGAATCACACAGTGTGTACTCTTTGGGGTATGGCCTCTGTTGCTCAACATCATGTCTGTGAGATGTTGTTGCCTATGGAAATGGTTTGTTCTCTTTCACTGCTGTGTTATATTCCATTGTATGAATATAAGTCAATTAAAAATTTTTTTCAACTATGAATGGATATTTGGTTGTTTCAGGCTGTTATGAATAAAACTGCTATGAACCTCCTTGTGCGTGTACTTTGGTGCACACAGGCACTCAAATCCCCTGGGTTTACGCAGAAGCGTGCGACTGCTGGGTCATAGACTGTGTGTAGGTAGCTTTAGTAGATACTATTCCAGGATTTCCAACATAGGTGTAACAACTTGAATCCCCTAGTATCAACGTGAGAATTCCAGTCTAATCTTTGGCAGTACTTGATATTGTCTGTTCTATAAATTTTTAACCATTCTGATTGCTTTTGTGGAATAAAAAATTGGCCATTCCTGGAAATATGATGCAGTCCTCAGCCATCTTTAATTTGCTCTGTGGTCTTGAAAAAGGGCTAAACTCCCCGTAGCGCTGCTTCTCTATCTATGAGGAGGTTGTACTTGGCATCTCTGTTTATCCCAAGGATGTCTGGATTGCTGATTTGAGCCTGAGTGGCCTGTGGGGAAAGAGACCTTGGTCTTTTTTACTGATCTGGCTTTCCTAAATGTTCCTTCCCTGGATCTGCTTGTTGCCTTCTAGAGTCCTTCTTCCCAATTAGACTCTAGGGGGCTGGACCACATTTTAACATCCTGTGTCTTCCACATCTCAATACAATTTGGAACACATAACTGGTGCTCATTAAGTACTTGTTAGATCAGGCCCTTGGCTCAGGGCTGAAGACAGAAGTCTCCCCTTCCAGGGTGGTTTTCCATATTTCTGAACAGGGATCAGTGTTACTGTGCCAGGGTTTGGTCAGGAGAATAGGACAGGGAGGGCTTATCAGAACAGAAGCTTGGAGGAGGGCCTTGGGGAGTAGGGTTCAGAGCCCTGAGAAGGGTTCATTCCCTGGCTGGCGCTGGTTCTTCTGAGTGGACGCGATGAAGCTGGTCCTAGGAGTGTGGATGATGCAGGAACCAACTGCTGCCTTTGGAGTCAAGTTCACATGCAGTTGTGATGCCAACAGTAACGACAAACAGGAAGGAGCCAGTCCTCGGCCCTTCTTTGAGTCTTTCAGTCTCCTATTGGCAGAGCCTGACAAAGCCACGTGGTAAAGGAGAAATGCAATCTTTGGAGCCCTGTTGCAGCATCAAAAAGCATGGTGTAAAGGTAGATTTCAGGGAGAGACAAGAGTATAATAATTGGCACAATTCATGACCCATTTTTACTGGGCATTCATTGTTCCCACCTTCCTACTCAGGACCCCCAGGCCTTGCAAAGTCCCAGGAAACAACTGGGATTCCCCAAGGGAGGTAGTGACTCATGTCTTCCCTGCTTCCTTGTACTCACCTGCAGCCCACAGTCCACTAGAGGGAGGTGCTTCTTCATGCTCCCACTATGCCCTCTGTGAAGGTGGCAGTGCCTGGGTCAAGGGTGCTGTCTTTAGGAACAGCTCCAGCAACCAACTCTGAGGAGCCAGGAAGGGTACTCATTAACGCAGAGAAAACCCCTCTTGCCAATCCCGGCTGCATTGCAAACTGTCATTGCAAATGTATCAGCCAGTTTTGGCTACTGATATGCCATGGTAACAAATAGCCCCTGAAATTGTAGATGCTTATGACAATGAAGGTTGACTTCTCGCGGATACTATGTTCACTCTGCTGTATGTCATCCTCATCCTGAGCCCTAAGCTGAAGGCCCGGGACACAGCTTCCAGTCAGCAAAAACTGATTGCCTGACAGAGGAGAAAAAAAGAGCACATCTTAACACTTCTGCTCAGAAGTGTCCCACGTGACTTCCACTCACATTTCATTGACCAAGAAAGTAACACAGCTAAGTCCATCGTCAATGAGGTGAGGAAATATAATCCTCCTACAGGGAGGGACAGCAGATCCCTTGACTGATAACAAAATGAGGCCTTGAAGGCACACTGCCCAGGCTCAGGGTCTCCCCAAGTCTCAAAACACTTCTCCACTGAAGCTCAAACCAGCTCAGATGACTGGGAGATGGTAGTTCTCTATTGGATCCTTCACTCTCCTCAGTCCTCTTAGGTTCCTCCCTTCTGCAAGCTCTTAAACAGAATGCCTCTCTCTAGAGGGTAAAGAAAGACTCTGGTGCATGTCAACACATGTAGATGAAGCTGGGTATGGTGGCTAACACCCATAATCCCAGCACTTTGGGAGGTCATGGCAGGAGAATCATTTAAGCCCACGAGTTCAAGACCAGCCAGGACAACATTGCAAGATATCGTCTCTACAAAAAACAAAAAAATTAGCCAGGCAAGGTGATGAGTGCCTGTAGTCTTAGCTGCTTGGGAGGCAAAAAACAGAAGGATAACCTGAGCCCAGGAGGGCAAGACGGCAGTAAGCCATGATCATGCAACTACACTCCAGCTGGGGTAAGAGAGTGAGACCCTGACTCAGAAAACACACACAGGCCGGGCTCGGTGGCTCAGCCTGTAATCCAAGCGATTTGGGAGGCTGAGGTGAGTGGATTGCCTGAGCCTGTGGGTTCGAAACCCGCCCGGGCAACTTGGCGAGACCTCATCTCTACAATAAATCAAAAACTAGTCGGGTGTGGTAGCATGCGCCTGTAGTTCCAGCTTCTTGGAAGGCTGAGGCGGAAGGATCGCCGGAGCCCAGCAGGTAAAGGCTGCAGTGGCCGGGAGCGGCCACTGCACTCCAGTCTGGGTGACAGAGTGAGACTCCAACTCAAACAAACAAACAAACAAAAAAACAAAGAAAACACACACACACACACACACACACACACAATGTGAGAGGAGTGGCCAAAACAGCTCACCATCATTGAAAGGGGTCAAACTATGAATTCCAGTTTGGGTACAGGTTATATCTGCAAATTCAGGCATGCCTGTCCCCTCCAAGACTACACCACACTTTTCAATGCCATTATATGATGTGTGGTTCTCCCCCTGTTCAATGAGTATGCTTTTCATTTTTGCACCCTTAGCTGGATCCAGTGCCCTGAGTCTCTCTGACTCAACTGGTCAGAGAGGAGACGTCTAGTATGCCGAAGGGGTGGGCAAGAGGCCGACTTTCAGAGAGCAGGTGAGTAGCTCACCATTCAGGATGCTGGAACTTGAGGCTCCCACTACTTCTTCACACTCTTTCAACCAATCCTCCTGTTTTCACCTTGATAGTGTATTCTCACCTCTAGAAATAGCTGGTGCCCCAATTCCTGATCCCTCCTGGGGTTCTGTGGCAGGAACCATCTTGTTTCTTTTTTTTTTTTTTTTTGAGTTGGAGTCTCACTCCGTCGCCCAGACTGGAGTGCAGTGGCCGCTCCCGACTACCGTAGCCTCGACCTGCTGGGCTCCGGCGATCCTTCTGCCTCAGCCTTCCAAGTAGCTGGAACTATAGGCACACACTACCACGCCCGGCTAATTTTTTGATTTATTGTAGAGATGAGGTCTCGTTTGCCCAGGCGGGTCTCCAACCTGCGGGCTCAGGTAATCCATTCACCTCAGCCTCCCAAAGTGCGGGATTACAGGCTGAGCCACCGAGCCCGGCTCCATCTTTTTTCTTAAGGATGTACTTGTCCACCTCACTCCAGCAGGCAGGGCTCATCTTTCTCCCTCCCACCAAGTCAGATTCTGTTAGTATGTTTACTCTTTTCCTTTTAAAATTCTATTAATTTTTCTTATTTTCGATTGCTTCTTCTCCTGGCCTTTTGGTCCCTGTAAGCACATTCCTTGACTTTTCTGCCTTTTCTGTCATTTTAGCAGAATTTGAGGAGAGTGTAGAGATAAACACATCTATCCTAGCCACTAGATTTAACCAGAAGCACCCCCACAATATTTTGATGTCTAGGATAGCCTGGACTGGTCCCGCTAAACAGAGAAGACCTCCCGCCTTAGGGGGCTTGAAGGCCAGGAGGAGGTCAGGGGAGAACTAGTGGAGTCTTGGAGGGCCCCTGTTCGCCCTGGAGGCCAACCAAAGTGCAGCAGCACAGTGTACCTAAGTCACAGCCCCTCACTTTACAGAGGAAGCCTGCCAGAGACCCAAAGTAACCTGCCGCAACTCACAACCAGCCAATGGCATCGGCAAAGTGGTCAAGGAGGCTGGGGCCTGGGCTTGGTCAGGCAGAACAAGTGGTCAAGCTTTGTGGAATCGCGTTCTGGTGTATTTCCACTCACTCAGGCAGCGCTGCAAGGTTTTGTTAATTAATTAGATGGAATAAACATAAATGCAATATCAATTTTCCTTTTTTTCCTCTAAGAAAATGCCAAAATTGTAGCCTTGCCCCTTTTTGAATTCTAATAATCTCTCTCTCTTTCTCTGTGTATGTGTTTGTGTGTATGTGTTTAAGGAAGAGAACAGCTATTGGTTCTGGAAAAAGTATAAACTGGACGCTGAACAGAAGTTCCAGCTCCTGACCTTGGCTTACATCCTCCCCTTTCGCTTTCACACCACTCCCCTCTGCCAGTTTTTCCCTTTCTCTCTGGCCTCCCTTTCTCTCTTGCATGTGCCAGTTTCTTCCTGAAGCATCTGTTCCTTTCATTCCCCTTTCCCTGCTAACTCCTGCTCCTCCTTGAGCTTAGATGCAATTTCCTCCAGGAAGCATCCTGAGATTCCGAATGAGGGAACGGCATTGCTGAGGCTGCTTTGGGTGCCTTGTAGCGCCCACCTTCTGCCTCAGGGCACCTGTCCTCAGGCACTGACTGTCTCCCCTGAGTCTGTGAGCCCTGGAACAGCAGCCACCAGGTTTGCACTAACTTTTGCAGCCATCAGGTTTGCACTAACTGAGCTACCATAAGCACTACACATATAAATGGGAATAAATGAAAGAATGAATAGGTAGAATTAATCATATTTGTTCTGTATTTTCTCAGTTTGAGTCCTGCCTTTCAATATTCATATTCTCATAATACTCAATTTCTCATTTTTTTATATTAAAAGAGTCATCACAAATATTCAACTGGGTCATTGTCACCTCCTCTCAATGAACTGTTTTGCTACTTTAATGCAAAAATAACTCTTTGAGTGAGAGATGAACAAAGCTATTAGGTAAAGTTAATTGAAGTAATTAAGAGCAAATAAGTTTTCCTAGAAAATCCAGATCTTAAGGACCAATCCAGGGCAGCTCTTCTGGGGAGCAGTGGTTCCTGGGGTTCACTCCACGTGGCTCCCTGCTTTGTTCCAAGGCTGCTGGGCTGTGGCAGCCAACTGGTGGTTCTCACTGGTAGCCGCTATTAGTGGCGGTGACATATTAATTGAACCTCACTACTTCCAGGTGTGTGGCACACTCCAGGGTCACCCTTGCAGGGGGGTTTCATGTGTGTTCAATTACGGCTGCAAAATGAAGGAGTGCAACATGTCATCATTCAAGTGTCAATTACCACTCCTTACGGGGCTGCCTGAAAATTAAACCAATCAGCCCAGCCCTGCGGAGCAGGTTCTGTTTGGGCTTGAAACACTGTAAACCACACTGTGAACTGTGTGTGTTCACGAGATGCAGGGAGGAAAGGGAGCTGAGAGGGGAGGGGCTAAATGACTCGTAAATTCATGGCTGGGAATGGTGACTCACGCCTGTAATCCCAGCACTTTGGGAGGCTGAGGACAGAGGATTGCTTGAGCCCAGGAGCTTGAGACTAGCCTGGGCAACATAGTGAGATGTCCTTACAAAAAATAAAATAAAATAAAAAGAAAATTCAGGTAACATGTTCCCATGGGTTTCCAGAGGACACTGTGGAGTGTCCTAGAACATAGAGTTGGAGTCATGAAGCCATAGAGAGCTGAAGTAATTCACTCAAGGATGCAACTATCTGCTAGGGGCCTAGGGATGCTGATAACATATCTGCCATTATATATATCCCAGACTTATTATATGAGGCTAATTTATGAATTTTATGTTTTAAATGTTTCCAGTTAATATTTATGTAAACAAATTGTACACTCACCTGCAAGTTCTTGGCTCTACGTATATTAATCTAAAGTTGTGATAACTTGACAATTGAAACATGAAATTAATGTATGTAAGAGTAATGAAAAAATGCCTACTTGTGCTGCCGTGAACTGTCACCAATTTTTTTTTCTGTTTGAACTTATTCAGTCCAGCACAAGGGCATGCCACACCAAGGCTGTCCCAGGAGGCCCTCTGTTGGAGGAATTTTTCTTTCCTTCCTTCCTCTTTATAAAGGTATTTTTCTTAGAAGCCAGGAATGATTATTATAATTAGTATTTATTATACTGTCTTCCTTCCTCAAAGTCACAGTGATCAATCACATTTACTCTCCTTTCAAGCTGGCATGTATGGAATAGATATTATCTATCCCCCCTTTTCACAGCAGCAAGAAGAGGGTTAATCTTCTTATTCAAGGTCACCTGACAAATTATTCTATATTGGAAATCACAGTTTCCTAAGCTCCTCCATTGCTTAGACAAACAAGCCATGTTTTCACTCTCTGCTCTTTAACTTTGGGTGCTGGTTGACCTCTGTGTTCATTCATCAGTCAGCAAATACTTGCTAAATACCCACTGTTAAGTCTGTTAATTGTAGGAGTAAGATTCTTTGGTAGAAAGAATGCAGATCCAATTCCAAACCTCAAAATCACATTGAACTTGTCTTACTAGGAAAAATGGTCCTTGTTGGGACCATTTGAGTTTTTTGCCCATTTCTCACTCTTTCCTGCTTCTTCTAGTCCTGTCCCTCTTAAAGCCCTTTGCTGATTCGTGTTGTCTTTCCCTGGAATTTGGACGTTGGCTATCTGATACATCGAACTGTATTCAACTATTTTGACTTCACAAGCTGGTCAGTTTATATGGTTCAACTTCATTCAAGGCTGTTACAGATTGTAGATTGTAGCTTGTGCAGTTGTAATCAAATTGCATGATACCTGGAAAAGTATTTTGAAAATAGCATTTTGCTATACAAATGTGTATATTTATGTAGTTACTGTTTTTAATATTAAAGCAACCAACTATTTGTTTGTGGATTTCATTGATAATTTAGCCACAAGAACCCTTTCTTAGGATCTTTCAAAAAAAAGAGTCATGTTTCTCCCTCTTTTTGTGGGACCTGGTCAAGAAGGAGCATAGGTGGGCTTGTGCCCTCTGACTCTTCTGTCCTGTAGACAGAAATAGACTGAACTCCCTGTTGTGGATCACCCGACCTGAGAGTAAGCTTGTGTGCCCGAGGGCAGGGTCTCCTGCATGTCCAACCCGTGCGCCTTCTACTTGACCACATCTGCATTAATTATTTAAATATAGCATAAGGCAAGGGAGAGCGTCTGCTCTGATACTCTACCCTTGCTGGGTTTTCCTTGGCTGGAATTTGCTAGCAGCTAAATAGAAGACACAGCCCCAGACACAAAGGAGCTGGGAGCAGGACTTTCTTTCTTTTTTTTATTTTAAAGATGTGGGGTACAATTCAGGGTTAGATGTGGGGTACAATTCAGGGTTAGGTACACAAATGTTCATTATGCAGGTACCCTTGTTGGGAGCAGGACTTTCTTGACTATCAGGCTGGGCTGAGCCAGAGCTCAGGGAGGAGCTAGCACATGGCACCCACAGCCTGGTGCCCTTGCTTTTCTGATGACTTGGGCTCCAAGGGGGTAGCTTGTATGACTGTTAATCAAGCAGTTTAATGAAATTAATCAAATGGGTTTATTAACAACCCTGGCCTCTGTCCCTTCCATGGGTCTCAACTCAGAAAGTCTTTTCCTCCCTGTTCTTTAGCTTGTGCATATTTCAAATGACTTGTATTGGTTCAAGTTCCCTAGAAAGCAGAGCCTGAGACAAGGATTAAGAGCAAATGCCTTGTGTGGGAGGTGCAATCTCTGGGCAATGAGAGCGAGGACAAGGGAAACTGAGGCAAGGAGGATGGGAAGCAACGTAGCAAGCCACTAAGACAGAGGTAGTGGCTTGGCACATGGACTTATTAGCTCCATAGGATGTCTCCACATTGGGCTGTGTGGGGTAACCGTATTGAAGAGTAGACCGTTAGCAGGAGAAAGAAAGAAGGCTTTTATCTGTCTGGATTCTGCCAATCTCCTGTTTCCCATTGGCCCAGATCCACCCCTGTCAACTCCCTTAACCTGTCCATTGCCTCATCCAGCTCCTTCCTCAACCAGGTAGAAGCCAGATTCTATACTTTAACGCAAGGAGTTCATCTGAGCCCACACACGTCAGGAGGAACCAGAGACTGTGGACATGGAGCTGGTTGGTGTCAGGCAGTAGAACCACATGGGCCCAAGGCAGTTCATCCACCATGGAGGCAAATTCTGCACCTGAGGGTCTAGGGAGAGAGGAAGGCTGACAGAATCTCGGGGATACATTAAGTGTGTCCAATATCAGAACCCACTCAAATGTCAATCAATAAATATTTATTAAGTGTGTTCTTGTCTTAGGGCTTATGGGGACAAATCACACATGGAGCATTACTTACATGTGCAATAGGGCAATTCCCGCCTGGTAGGACAGTCCAGGAATATGATCTGTGTCTCAGAGCATAAATCAAGTCCTTGGGGTCCAGACGAGGAGGAACATTGGCTTAAACAATGTGGGATACAGTCTCATGTTTATAGAAGCTTGTCTTCTTTATGAGCTTGAAGTCTTAATCGTTGGCACTATCCAGGTATTATTTAACCCCATTTTAAATAACAGAAATAAACACATTTATTTATTTACTTGAGATAAGTTCTCACTATGTTGTCCAGGCTGGTCTTGTGTTCCTGGCCTCAAGCGATCCTCCTGCCTTGGCCTCCCAAAGTGCTGGGACTCCAGTAGTGAGCCACTATACCAGGCCAGAAATAAATGCATATCTAGATTTCATGTCATCAGTCACTGATTCACCAGTGATTTGTTCAGAACTTCTTATGGCCTTGCCAATTGCTAGGAGCTTTCTCAATCTGTCTTATTTAGTCCTCACCACCACCCTGTGGAGTGAGCTTATTATCCCTATTTCATAGTTGAAGAAATTACAGCTTAGACAGGTTAGGTAACTTGTCCAAGGTCGTGCAGCTTTTAGGCAGCAAAGCTGGGATTTTTTTCAGGGTTCTGGTTGTACGGTATGAGGAAGTGAACACAGAGTACAGCAAATGCCCTCTTGGGCACAAAGCCATTTAGCCAGGGTATATTGAGTGACACGATTGTGACTCAAGCACCATTCATCATTAGCAGTAAGTGTCAGGTGCTGATGGCCCTCTGTAGCATGCAGGTGACCCAAAAGAAAGAAGTTTAAAATCTAAGCTGACTTTGGCCCGCACGTGACTTTTTTTTTTTTTTTTTGAGTTGGAGTCTCAATCTGTCATCCAGGCTAGAGTGCAGTGGCATGCTCATGGCTCACCGCGTCCTCAACCTGCTGGGCTCAGGTGATCTTTCCACCTCAGCCTTCCAAGTAGCTGGAACTACAGGCACACGCCACTATGTCCAGCTAATTTTTTGACTTATTGTAGAGATGAGGTCTTGCCAAGTTGCCCAGGCTGGTCTCAAACTCCTGGGCTCAGGCAATCATCTCTCTTCCTCCTCTCAAAGTGCTAGGTTTACCAGCATGAGCCACTGTGTCCAGCCCTGACTTTTTTTTTTTAATGAATTCACTTTGCTACTTAGGTTTTGTTTGAATTGGTGTTAAGTGGAATGGGTGTGTTGGGATTGAACAGTCCAGTTCTGCTTAATAAAGAGACTAGAGGGTGAAGGTAAGTGTGGGGTGGAGGGTGGGGTAAGATGGAGAGCCTTCCAGCCCTATAGAGCTGGATAATGACACACGCAGGGCTGACGAGGCAGGATCCACTTTGAGGTCTGTTCTGTGACCTGGGAGGTCACATGGGGTGGAGAGGAGCTGGCAAAAAGGATTCTAAAGATACAGAGAGCCCTGGTAGGGAAGGCAGAGACATTTATAATCCCGAGGCAAAGCTGAGACCCTCCTGGAGTTGGGTAGAGTCAAGCGGAGGAGTTAGAGTTCAAGGAATGTAGATACACCTTAGAGACCTCTTTTCAAAATATTGCCATAGTGTAGATACCTCTCATTCAAGACTTCTTGCTTATATGTGGGAGTTAAACAATGGGCAGTCATAGACATAAAGACGGAAATAACAGACACTGGGGACACCAAAACAGGGGAGGGAATGAGAGGGTTCAAAGCCACCTATTGGGTTTAATATGCACCATGTAGGGAATGGAGGCACCATCGCCCAATCCTCACCAGTACACAATATGCCCACGTACCAAAATGCACTTATACTCCCTGAATCTAAAACTTTAAAAAAGAGATCTGGGCATGGTGGCCCATACCTGTAATCCCTACACTTTAGGAGGCTAAGGTGGGAGGATAGCTTGAGTCCAGGAGTTTGAGACCAACCTGGGCAACTTGGGGAGACCTTGTCTCCACAAAACATAAAAAAATTAGCCAGGCATGGTGGCATGTGTCTGTATTCCTAGCAACTTGGGAGGCTGAGGCAGGAGGACTGCCTGAGCCCAGGAGGTCGAGCCTGTGGTGAGCTGTGATTGTGCCACTGTACTCCAGTCTGGATGACAGAGAGAGACCCCAACTCAAAAAAATAAATAAATAAAAATAAAGAGTTGGAAGATGAGTCTGACTATGAGTCAAAATGCACAAAGCAGGAAGCCCTTGTTGGGATCATCAGGAGAGATCAGGTTTGCTAAGGAGTCATCAGTGCATGGGGGTTTGTGAAACTAACCTTAATGCAAGAAGTCGAATCGTGGGCATCATGTGCTTCATTGTTGTTTTTATTCTATTTTATTTCATTTCATTTCATTTTTATGAGTTGGAGTCTTACCCTGTTGCCCAGGCTGGAGCTCATTGGCATGCTCACAGCCACCCCAGCATCGACCCTCTGGGCTCTGGTGATCC
This sequence comes from Tarsius wallacei, assembly GCA_963574415.1. Taxonomy (NCBI): domain Eukaryota; kingdom Metazoa; phylum Chordata; class Mammalia; order Primates; family Tarsiidae; genus Tarsius; species Tarsius wallacei. Next base: position 12,573 of record CAUYQG010062789.1, on the reverse strand, counting down.
TTCCACCTCACCTTCTAAGTAGCTGGAACTACAGGCATGCGCTACCACGCCTGGCTAATTTTTTGATTTATTGTAGAAATGAGGTCTTGTCAAGTTGGCCAGGCTGTTCTCAAACCCATGGGCTCAGGCAATCCCCTCACCTCGGCCTCCCAAAGGGCTGGGATTACAGGCTTGAGCCACCGCACCCAGCCAACTTCATTGTTTTTTAAAGACCAGGTATTTCTGTGGGTCAGTCCTTCTCAGATCTGATACTTGTTTTGCCTGAGATCCTGGTACAAGTGTTCCCGTATTGACCACAGCATCAAGAACAAAGAGTTCCCATCCGGTTCATCTGGGCATTTGGGATGTCATTTCGGAGCAACCAGAGCTTCTCCCAGAAGCCTGGGCAGGGAGAGGGTATAGAACCAGGGGGGAAGCTCCTTCTGCAGCTTTATACCCTCCCCTGGGGACAACCAAGTCCAGACCCTGAATGTCGTTCTCGACTGACTGGCTTCCTCTCCTTCTTGCTTCCCCAGAGGGTGCTGTGGGCATGTCTCCATCATCCCCGGCTGGCTGGAGTTCAGGCCTGAAGTCGGGAAACCCCTCCTTCCCGAGTCACTGAGGCCTTTTCCTGGAGCCCCTTCCCCCTTGACAAATAAACCAGAGCATGGAGATCATTACGCTGCACATTATTAGGCAAAATTGGATTAATTAACCTCGTCTGGCCTCTCAGCTTGGGAGACAGAGAAAACGAGGTCTAGTTCAAATGCAGCATTTTGAAAATGTCAGCCATGACTCGGTGATAAATATTTATAAATATATATGCTGCATATCAACAGGGTGGCCAGTGTATTTTTACATGTAAGTACACAAAGGCACTCTGTTGTTAACACGCATTCAAAGCAGGAGCCTTGAAAGGGCCATTATGGCTTGTACTATGAATGTTTATTAAGAATAATATGCAAAACGGGGCGCTGTCTGAATGGGCCCATTGACAGGGTATCAGAGCAGCCAGGGCTGGGATGGCGGATCGTCAGGAATGATAATAATGTTTCTAACAGGACTCGGCCGGCCCAGAGAGTGATGTGGTGTGTCAGCGGCCCTTGCCACTTCTGGTAGCTGATGTTTGTTCTGGAAACGTTGACTCAGTGCTTGAGCATGTCCTGAAACCATGGTGCTTAGACCCAGAGTCACGGGTCCATGTAAAGGATTTTCCCTGTGGACTCTAGTTACGGGGAGAATTGGAGGTCTAGATACGCATCCCGACTAAACCACTTCCTCCTCCCCATCCTGTGAGTGGAAATGTTTCCTGGGGGTTTTTCCACATCATTCCCTTCCCAGTCTCCCCTGCTTTCTTGGTAGATACCCTTTCAGCCTCATTTCTCTGGAAATCCTAGGATCCATCGCTTGTTTTAGTAGACTTTCTGTTCCTTTATTCAACCAACATTTATTGAGTGCCTACTACGTGTTCACATGGACCACGGTGCTGGGGCTGCCGTGAAGACTAAGAAAATAGACACTTCGTCCCTGCTCATCTTCCTGGGAGGAGACAGATACAAATGCATGTGGACAATCAACACTGATGACATTAGAGAGGAATGCATGATCTAAAGATCTAGCAGGTTATATTGGGAAGATTTGGGTTGGGGGCAGGTGGTGCCTGTTTCAGGATGGGAAGTCCAGAAAGCCTCTCCTGGAATAGCCTTCCAGGCAGAAATAACAGCAAGGGCAGAAGGCCAGTGGGATGTGGCCTTGACATCTTCAAGGATCACAAAGGTAGAAAGAGGAGTGTGGCAGAAGCCAGCAAGCAAGGGGCAGGGGGTCAGAAACCAGATGAAGTCACCTAGATATTAAACTTGGGAAGCCAAAATGGCTCTGGAATGCTGGTTCTCTGCAATTGGGAATTACCCATCCTCCTACTGCCAAGAACGCTTGGGGAAACCAGGAGATATTTATAAGTTATTGATTCAAAGTTGCCGTTGTTGACTGATTTACTTAGAAACACCCTGGGACGGGGGGAAGCACCATAGTTCATAGATTTTGGATGTTTTCCCCTATTGGGTATTGAGCTGAGCTTAACTCTGTCTGCCACAGCATTTTTGGTCACGGAGCTTGCTAGAACCCTCTTTATTTGATCCCCGTTCTGCTGGAGGATTCCAAAGTGACTTATTCCCCCTCAGACACTCCTTGGTTCACTTATCACTCAGCACGTTTGAAAGATAAAAATTTGTAAATCTGCTTTGTTTATTATTCCAGGAATAGCTGACATCAAGATCAATACATCCAGACAGAAGCTATTAACATTTTAATGAGTTACTCAGTAATATTCCAAAGATGTGTCAATGAGTCATGGCCCCTTTGATTAAGGATGTACTTTGGAGACTACTGTAAATATATATAAGATAGGCCCAGAGCGAAGAGCTGTCACCCATCAATCCTGGGAAGAAGAGTGAGAATTCATGAATAAAGAAGCTCACAAGGTAACTGTCCCTGGGCTATACAGTCTACTGTAAGAGAAGTAACCTTTTAAAATGCCATTGGTCTCCACTAACTGACAAACAAAGACATCTACCTGTCAGTTGTCAGGTGTGTGTGTTGGAGGTGGACGCAGGGATGCTGCTATGGATAAGGTAGAGAAGAAATGTCTACATGTCTTTCTTTTTTATTCAGATCTGGGATATCAATGAGGGGAGGAATAAAGTTTTGGACTGAAAAAAAAACAGAAATGGGGAAAGCTATTAGTAAGGAGAATATTGGGAAGTTCTTAGAAGAGAAGGCTTGATGACAAAGGCCAATAGAGGACAGTGTACTCAGTGTACTCACACGATTTCAGTCACATGTCAACCACTTTAGCAAAAAGACTCATCAATCATTATGACCCCCTTTGGGACCCCTCTCTCCCCTCCTTCATCCATCTTTGTAAAATTTCCTGGACGGAAACCCTGGGTGTCTCCCGTGATCTGACTGGACTCTAGATTGGCATAGTCTAAAACCTACCCTTCCCCAGAGGAGAGAGGTATTGGAATCTGATTCTGAATTTGGGCTATCATTAAACTGTGGTCTCTGGGAAGCAAACTTAACTCTGTGTTTGTGCCAAGAGGAAGAAGTCAACTTGTGTGTGAACTTGAGGCAAGGGCACATCACAAGACCTCGCGTGCCTGCTGGTGCAGACACAGAACTCATGGTTTGCTCTTGGGTAAGAGACTGGGAGAGATGATAGGGCATTACTGATATTCATCATCTTTAAAGTTTCTAGTGAGGAGTTGCTATAGTGTGGATAGTTGGCCCTTCAAAACTCATGGTGAAATTTGATCACCAATATTGGAGATGGGGCTTCAAGGGAGGTTTTTGGGTCATGGGGGTGAATCTCTCATGAATGACTTGGTGTCATCCTTGTGGCAATAAGTGAGTTACTCATTTATTAGTTTGCAAGAGAGCTGACTGTAAAAAAAAAAAAGACAGGCACTTCCTTTCCCTCTCTCTTGCTTCCTCTCTTGCCATGTGATCTCTGCACATGCCAGCTTCCATTCACCTTCCATTGTGAGTGGGAGCTTCCTGAAGTTCTCATCAGAAGCAGATACTGGTGCCATACTTGTCATACAGCTATCAGAAAAGTGAGCCAAATACATCTCTTCTCTTTATAAATTACCCAGCCTCAGGTATTCCTTTATAACAACACAAATGAACTATGACAGGAGCCATTCAGCTCATGAGCCAGAGCATCAGAGTGTGGGCCTCAGTGATGTGAAACTAGGGCAGGGAAAAGACATTGATGGGTGGAAGTAGGGTAGACTTTTTTTTGGCAGAAACTCAAAGAAAGCTTCCAAAAGCATTAATGCATTTCTGAGCTTAAAGGATGAGGCAGGGCAGAAGGGCTAAGACTGAAGTCAAAGAACCAGATTTCTATGTTCTCACAACACAGATTCTGTGAATGCCAAGGAAATGTCAGTCAGAAGAGATCTAGCATTTTCCTTTCACATTGCCATCTTTCTTTCCATTTTCTTTACTGGAAATAAGGAGATTTCAAAGTCTAAATGACCTGAGTTCTGTCCCAGCAAACATGTTCACTAGCCGGGGACATTTCATCAAGCTATCCATCCCTGGATCACACAGGTTCAGCATTTACGAAGTGTGAATAATGACACTATTGCAACCCTACAGAATTTTAAAGGAAATCAAATGAGATAAGGCCTATAATTGTTCACTACAAAGTCTAACATATGGTGCAGAGATACTGTCTATAATGGCAATTGATTATTGCTAATGACAGTGACACTGGGCTGTGTTTTTAAGCTAATAAGGGTTAATTTGTGAGTCAAATGGGAAAAGATGGGTGGCACCTGCCATACTCTCCATATTGTCTTTCAAATGGTTGGAAACAGTAAGGCTCACAGACAACATAACCATTTAAATGAGGAATCTCATTCTCTCTGAGATGACAGGTCATTTGTACATTTCTTCATTATCCTGAATTTTTTCAATACTTTCCTGAGTGTCTACAATGGATTTCTAGTTTTGGCAACATGGTGGACCAAGCTGATATGGAACAGCTCTGTATACAAATGTCTACAAAAGCTGGATAAAGAAAGCAGTGGGAAAGTCATAGCTGAAAGGAAGGGAAAATCTCAGTGCTAGAAACAGAGAGAGAACAGGAAGCCAGAAAAAGGAATCAAGCTATTACAAAAGCCAGAGCAGGTGGGGTGGAGTCACCTAAAGCAGGTTTTAGTACTCAGTTTTAACATCCAGGTAAGGACCTGAGTTCAGATCTCCGATGTAAAGTTAAGACCCTCCAAAGACAGCACCCTCTGTGATCAGGAATCTCAGGGGACAAGGATTTTTTTTCTCTCTATTCAAGGTCTCTGAGTAGGGGGAAAAAAGTTATCCTGTAAGAGATGAAAACTTAAAGCACAGGCCAGACACAGTTTATAACATAAATCTACTTCAGTTGTGAAGTGAGTAATTTCTTAATCTAAGAATTACATAAAATGAGTGTCTGTGACACTAGAGTATCTGTGAGGCAGTGCCCAGAAGCCAAGGCAGAGCTGCTCATGTCCATGACCAGGGCCACAAAGAATCTCCTCAAGAGAAACAATTCCAGGTGAAGATAATCTCACAAGACAACTGCAGGACACAAGAGGAAACACCATGATCATGGGTCTGTGGCAGTCAGCAGGCAGAAGGGCCCATTGCAGGCCAGTCATTGTGCCAGAGGCTGGGGAGAGAGCAGACTGTGGGAGAAGGGGACACAGAAGGCCCTGAAACCTGGAGGTGATGGCTGGAGGATGGAGCTAAAAGGAGGAGACCCATCAGAGTCCCCCATGTTGATATTTATGAGTGTTCTTTTTGACCAAAAAGGACGATGGTTGTACGTAAGTCTTTCAAGACACAAACTTTATAAGAGGCACCGAACCCTCTCCCCAAAAGATTTGTCAGTTAGGGAACATCTGTGGCTTAAGTCTAGACAGCATACTTCCTTTTTCTGTATCGCTTGGTAACAGCTACCTCATTGTATTTGTTCTGGTGAGACTTCCAATCACATACATCACTTTCAGGTGCAGTTATGGCACAGGATGTCTGTTCAATCTATTCTAGTACCCTAATCCCCGGCCTCAGGGAGGGACCCAGAGATGGGTCTGTGACTCGTGTCAGAGCACCAGAGTTCTCTCCTGGGGTCTTATGTATGGCTGCTGGGAAGACCTGTTTATTAGGTGTGCTGAGATGGAGTAGCATAGATCTGGAGCTATCTATGGCTATTTCCTTTTTTTTGAGTTGGAGTCTCACTCTTGTCGCCTAGGCTGGAGTGCAGTGGCACACTCACAGCCACCACAGCCTCAACCTGCTGAGCTTAGGCGACCCTTCTGCCTCAGCCTTCCGAGTAGCTAGAACTATAGATGCATGCCACCACACCCGGCTAGTTTTTTGTGATTTGTTGTAGAAATGAGGTCTTACCAAGTTGCCCAGGCTGGTTTCGAACCCCTGGGCTCAGGCAATCCTCTCACCTCAGTCTCCCAAAGTGCTGGGATTACAGGTTGAGCCACCGCGCCTGGCCCTTTGGCTATTTTCTACCTCCCCCAACTACATACCAAGAGCTCCTCTGTAGTCATGACAGTGAGAGCTGACATTTATAGAGCAGTTACTAGGTGTCAGACACTGTTTGGAATGTACTTTATGAGATTAACGCAATTAATCCTCACATCAATTAATCAGTCTTATGTGATAGGTTATTATCTCCATTTTGCAGATGGAGAAACTGAGGTACAGCATTTAAGTAAATTGCCCAAAGCCATACAGCTATAAATTATGGAATCTGGACAAGAACTCCAATAATTTGGCTTCAGAGCCTGTGTGCCTTAACAATACACAGAGAAAAGCAGGATCACGAGAGGAATAGATGGATAGATGGATTGATGAGTAGTTAGCCAAATAGACAGGAGTTCTGGGGTATCACATGGGTCCCCTTGTCTTAGTTCATTTGTGCTGACATAAAATACCTGAGACAAGGCAATTTTTAAACAACAGAAATTTATTTTCTTACAGTTCTAAAGGTTGAGTGTTCGAGTTCAAGGTGCCGGCAGGTTTGCTGTCTGGCGAGGAACTGACTTTTGCTTCTAAGATGGCACCTTGTTGTTGCGTCCTCTGGAGTCAATGAATGTTGTGACTGCATATGGCAGAAGAGCAAAAGAGCAAAGAAAGCCTAGCCTATTTCCCTCCAGCCCTTTCATAAGGCACTAATCCTTATGAGGGTGGAGCCCTCAGTACTTAATGTCTTCCCCAGAAAACTCATTTCTTGCTGGACGTGGTGATTCAGGATTGCCTGAGGCCAGGGGTTTGAGACCAGTCTGGGCAGGTTGGTGAGACCTCGTCTCTACAATAAATTAAAGAATTAGCCAGGTGTGGTAGCACATACCTATAGCTCCAACTACTCGGGAAGCTGAGATGGAAAGATTGTCTGAGCCTAGCAGGTACAGGCTGCAGTAGCTGTGAGCATGCCATTGTACTCCAGCCTGGGAGACAGAGTAAGACTTTGACTAAAAAATAATTTAAAAAAATAAAAGTCCCATCTCTTAATACCACCACAGTGAGAATGAAGTTTTAATATGAATTTTGGGGGGCATTGAGACCATTGAATCCCAGAAATCTTGAAGATATCTCTACTCTAAGAATTCCCAATTTTCCATGCAATGGAGTTTCTTTTTTGGTGTAACTTGGCTTTAGTGAGTTGTTGTAACTGGTTTTGTCTTACTTGTTGACCATCCAACACACTTTTCCATGCCTTCTGGTACCCATACCAGCTTTGCCCGGAGGAGACATCCCCTGTTAACTGTGGTTTCTGGTAGAGCTGTCTATCAAAGTGTCACTCCCTTTCCTGGCCATATAGATGAAGTACCTGACCCAGATCTGATTGATCAGAGTCTCCCGGTCACAGCGACTGGCTCAGGGACAGTCACATGACTGAAGCTGGGTCCCAGAGGGTCCCTATGGAACTTTGTTCTGCTGAGAAGTGGGGAGACTGTCTCTTTCTGCTGGACTGTCTGTACCATGAGGATGGGCACTGGGACCACTGGGTGACACTAGGTCATGCCATTTCCTCAGCTGGCTTCTCCACTGGGAGGCCCCAGAGTTGCCTACTGCCAGCCTGTCCTGATCTGGACTTAGCACTGCCTCTCCCAACCTGTCCCCTTGTATCATCTGAAACATGGAAGTCAGGGCTTAAAAACACACATGTATCCAATTTAAGCCATATTCCTGGAACAGGGGACCCTTAACTCGGGATGGTGCTTGGATCACTAGAGTTTCTTGCACATTTCAACCTCCCAGCCATCCCCCACTCCCTTGCCAGCCTCATGGGCCCAAGACCTGAGCTGTCTCACAGGGTCTCAAGCCTAGAAGGGCCTGGCACTGGGGTTAAAGTTCTTTTGTTGCCATTCTAAAATTCTTAATAATTTTTGAAGAGTCTCTGCATTTTCGTTTTGCACTGGGCCTACAAATTATGTATCTCTCTCGCCAAAATTTCTCCAGATTCTGGGGGCAGGGGAGCAGCAAAGTACTTCTCTTGGTTTTTCTTTCTTTCTTTGACTCGCCCATGCCCTCAGACAGAGATGTTATCGAGTCAAAAGGAATGAACTGGAGGAAAAGGACAAGGAAGTGAGAGATACGAATTAATTTCAAACTGAATATGGCTGCTTTGGAATAACCTAGGTAGACAGACATTCGTGGCGACCCTTCACCTGACAAGGGGCATGAGCCAGGAGCCTTTTTAGGGTGGGCTAAGGCAGGGGTCTCTGCAGCAGCAGTGAGATGAGGTAAGTCCCCCAGGTGGGATCTGTGCCTTCGTGCCCCACAAAATGTCATCAGTCCCCTAAGTCCAAATGGAAAGCCACGCCAGCCTCTGTGACATAGAAGACTCAGCCTAGAAATGGCAGAAACAAATAATCCACCATGAAACCAACCGATAAAAATAACTCTCAGCCAATAGTGTTTTTCTGCAAATTGCAAATAAATACGGTACCAATTTCCATCTCTGTGTATCTTTATTTAATGTCCTGTGACATCTAACATATCATGTCACCCTTCAAGCATCGAAACAAGAAACTCCCTGTCATTCAACCCCTTTCACAGATGTGGAAGTCAATGGGCTTCCCAAGGATTCTGTAGTTATCATCACATTCTGCTAAAGGGAAATCAGCCATGCATCAGGGTGTGAAGGCCTGGAAATCACGTGTTCTTCCCTTAATTCCTCCATTTCTGACTTGATGGCATTTCTCTTAGAAAGGAGAGATCCAAATGTTCTGGATTTTCCCCTCAAGCAAATTATTCATATGAAGGTTTTTCAAGTTATCATCTTCTGCAGATAGAGAACTGGAAATTGGGTCCCTTATACCAGATGTTATTGTCTTTTTTAAAAAAAAATTTATTATAAAAGTCCAGAAATGTGCCTGTGCATAATTGGAAAGGAGGCTTATTTTTGAAATATAAGTACGGCTTGCAAGAGGTATACAGATAAAATCAAAAGGTTAAAATCATGGTCTCTTTCCACATTGCAATGTGTGTGTGTGTGTGTGTGTGTGTGTGTGTGTGTGTGTGCGTGTGTGTATTGAGGTGAAATTCACATAACATAAAACCAACTTTTTTTTTTTGAGTTGGAGTCTCACTCTGTTGCCTCGGCTGAACAGGGAGAAATGCTCATCGCAGCCTCAATCTCCTGGGCTCAGGCGACCCTTCCTCCTCGGTCTCCCAAGTAGTTGGGACTACAGGCACATGCCACCATCCCGAGCTAATTTTTTATTTTTGTAGAGGTGAGGTCTTGCTCTGTTACCCAGGCTGGTCTGAAACTCCTGGGTTCACGCAATCCTCCTGCCTGCCTTCGGCCTCCCAAAGTGCTGGGATTACAGGTATGACCCACCATGCCCCACCCAAAACCAACCTTTTTAAAGTGAACAAGTCAGTGGCATTTAGTTCATTCACAATGTTGTGCAACTACCCCCTCTATCTAATTCCAAAACACTTTTACCACCCCTAAAAGAAACCCCCTACCCATTAAGCAATTTCTCCCTGTTCCCTGCTGTCCCCAGTCCCCAAAACCACCACTCTTCTTTCTGTCTCTGTGGATTTGCCTATTCTGGATATTTCATATAAATCCAATCATGCAGTATGTGGTTTGTGTGTCTTTCACCTAGCATATCTTCAAGGTTCATCCACATTGTAGAATGAACCAGAGCTTTATTCCTTTTTATGGCTGAATAATATTCTATAGCTTGTGTATAGAGTGTGTGGGGGATTTTTTTATGAAGTCACTTTGACTCTGTCACCTTGGTCTTCCGTGACCAGGAAGTCTTGTAGTTTTGTCACTCTGTCTTAATCCCGGTTTTACGCACACAGCAAAAGGTAGCTTCCTCGTAGGGAAGTGATTCAACAGCACTGTATACTCTCTTCCACCTGCATCCTGGAACTGAGTGGAGTAAGATTTCTAAGAAATGGCTGCAGCAGCACAAAAAGAGTGTGTTAGAAACAAGAGTGAAATCGTGCTGTTAGTGAGGCTCACGCCAAAGGCATTTTGAATGTGTGGGTCATCTGTTGTTATGAATGGAGTTTTGACCCCACAGGGTTAATCAAACAGTAAGTAGAGGAATAAAATTGGAGCAAGGGTTCTGACAAAGTTAGGCAAAGGTAATTCAGTTAGCGTTCTTGGGGTGTGCTCTTAAAATACACTATTTAGGGAACTCTCTCTTGCTGGTGTGGAATTACCTCAATAGAGTTGCTCTCATTAGGAAAGAGGGTCCCTCACTTTGGATTACTTTTAAGGCTGTTATTAATTCCGTCTTACTTGGTCCATGAAGGATTTTACTCAGCTTTTCAATGTCTTGCTAGAAATTTCCTTTATGACCCTCTTCCTCCCCCAATTACCTATTGTCCCTGGCTGACAGGCCAGTAGGAAGTGTTTCCTGTGCTCTGTAAATGCTCTCAGATAACACCGAGTGTGGAGCCGCTTCCAGTGCTGATAAAGTCTGAAAGCTGAGCCTCCCCGTCCTCTCATGTTTAATGAAATGGTCACCAAAGTCTGTTTAGTGTTTTTCTTTTTTTTCCAACCAAGAAGCGCAAATGTGCATTTGAGATTAAGACAGATGATGCTTGAGAGGAATGGGGTTTTACATATGGGGATGTTTGTTTATGAGTTTGAAACATGGAAAAACAATACTGTACTGACTCTCAAGAGGAAAACTAGTTGTTTTTTTGCCCTAATGAGGTGTTTGAGACAGTTGCTAGAGAGACTAGTGATGGAGGGCTGCTTTTTACTGGTTTCTTCCGGGCATGTCAGGCACTAACTCTCATGCACTCTCTCCTCCCACTCTCTTTCTCACTCACACACACAATTCAACGTCTTTATGGAATCTCTGCTCTGTGACCAGGACTCTGAGACTATTAAAAAAAAACAAAATAAATAGGAGCCATGCCTGCCTCCTGCCAAGAGGGCAGGGACCATGTTTGGTTTTGCAAGCACAGATTCTGGCAATTAGTAGGTGCTTAGTAAATGCTGACAGAAAGAATAAATGCTACTTTCCACTTAGCTGTATTGAGAATTTCCTGGTCCTTCCGGGCCTGGTGTTTGCCATGTAAGCATTGCCTGTCTGCACACATCAACGTGTGAGGTACGGACGTTCTCAACCTGACCGTCAGTGGCGTCTGCCAGTGGGGAAAGTGCCGCCATCTTACAAGCAGTGGAAGAGTGTGCTGATGGAATTCAGTATTGTAGGGCTTGGCAGTCATGCTGGGTTCATAAGGAGACTGTGATGGCCTTATGGCAGAAGTGTCCCTGCCACATGGCCCATTCTTTGCAATGTCAAAGCCAAAATAGGAAAAAAAAAAAAAAAAAGCAACTAGTCCCACAGAGGAATGAAAGGTGTTCCTAATGGAAACCCCATAAATGACTCCACAGAAACTGGAAAAGGCTGATCCTGGAACCCATAGGGAAAAGGAGTTCCCATCAGCTTTCTTCCCAACTCTGCCCCAGGTCAGAGCCAAGAGCCAGACAGCCTCTGGAGCTTTCTGGAACCTTGAGGACAGAAGCTAGGTAGCCATCTGGGAACATCGTCAGACAATTCCCTGCTTACCAGGATTCAATGGCAAAGGAGGAGGATGCTCTTGGCCGCAGCAAAGCGTGTTTCAGGTGAGGTAGAGTTAACGCCAGGCTGCAGGAATATAACCAAAAGGGGACTTTTCAAAGTGAACTGGCTATGTTTACTCAGTTCTGGCTAAACTTTAAAAATGTTTATTTGGGGGGATCTCGAATATAAATATCATGTGATATTGAGTTAGATCAGACAACTAGAGTTGGTATGGTATTACTTGTTATTGTGGTACACGAGTGTGTCTGCGGGGTTGACCAGGAATTTGAATCTAGACTGAACTTTTAGGAGAACCATATCTAGTGTGCTACGCAAGAGGAGAATAACTTTTATTCATTGGTGACCCGCTCAGGGTTATAAGAAGGAAAAGAAGACACTTTTCTAAATGTACAGGACAAGAAAATATTGATCAGTGAGTAACACTGATTTATCTACCAGGGTTCTCCAGAGAAACAGAACCAATATATGAAATATTTATGCAGAGAGAGATATGATATATATACAGAAGGGACCAAAAAATAACGCAGAATTTTTTAAAAATTGCACATTCTTACATGTTTAAACTTCAGTCACCTTCAAACTACTCTCTGATGCAATGCTCAAAACAGATTTTGAACTCATCCATTTTGATGCCTTTTGTGTGCTTCTGCGATTTTTTCTTTTAGCTCTTTCACATTGGCAAAACGTTTCCTTTTGAGGACTTTTTTCATCTGGGAAAACAAAAAGAAGTCACTCAGGGCAAGATAGGGTGAATAAGGAGGCTGGGACCTGGGGGTCATGCCGTTTTTGATCCAAAATTGCAGAACACTCAGTACTACTGTGTGGGCAGGTATGTTGCCATGGTGGAAGAACCAGTTACCTATTTGCTACAACTCAGGATGTTTCTTCTGCAAATGGTGACGTGACCTTCTCAAACATTCCAGATAAAAATTTTGGTTGACCGCTTGATCTGAAGGCACAAATTCTGAGT
>CAUYQG010062788.1:0-79846 GCA_963574415.1 Tarsius wallacei | reverse complement strand
GAAGGATCGCCGGAGCCCAGCAGGTCGAGGCTGCGGTGGCCGGGAGTGGCCACTGCACTCCGGTCTGGGCGACAGAGTGAGACTCCAACTCAAAAAAAAAAAAAAAAGATACAGAGGGTAGCTTGGAGAAGGTAAATCACTTAGCAAGTGACTGTAGTCATCCAGGTGTGATATAATACAGGATGAAATACGCATGTGCATGCATGTGCACACAAAGACACAGCAAAAGAATAACTTTGGCAACCTGCAAGTATGAATCTGGAAAAGCTTTCGATGTCATTGTTTACAATTGGTGCCAGATTTGGACACTCCGTGCCAAAGTTTAAATCTAGTAATGGGAACAGCAATACTCTAGAGATTATTCTTAGAAAAATGGAACCACAGCTTCTGAAATGCCTCCTGCAACAATTACATGAGACTAGAGTAAGATGGATAGAATTATTTAAACAAGATTGTGTGAGGAAATTACAGTCTTCCTAGTTGAGGATGACACAGAAACAAGGACAAATGAAGATGGGGATCTGAGACAGGTCCACCAGTCCAGATGCTAACTGCACATCATGGTTATTCACAGTTAGAGGTTAAGGAGACAGTAGAGAGGACTGTCCCTCCAAATTCTATTAAGGAAAATAATTACTCAAGAATTACTGAAGGAATATCTAATTTTAAAGTTTGCAAAAGGATTTATGAGACAAAGAGTTTGCTATTTATAGAAATAAATTCTATCTTTTTTTAAAACACCTTTTTTTGTATGATAAATATAATGTATACTCTCTGTAGCACATTTGTTCTTTATAATTCCAAGGACCCAGGTTGTTCAGCCCAGTGTTTTGTTTTGTTTAAGGAAACACATTCCAATAGGTATTAAAAATAACTAAAAGATTACCTGCATTTCTCATTGAACAGCAAAGGTGTATGTGATCACTTACTAACCTCCCGATGCCTCCAATTTTCTGCCAACACACAGATTTGTGTCACTCTCTCTCTTTCTCATGCTTCCCACTCTTTTATTGTGTATAATGACCCACTTGCCCATCAAGTTGTGTCCTGTTTCTTGGGACAGGGAGGAGGCCACTACATGAGAAGGAGATGGCCGTGCAGGAATGGGGGAGGTGTGAATATTAATGTTAAATTTTGTTCGTTTTTTCCCCCCTCTGGTTTGCTGCTTTGTCTGCTGGAACATTCCCTTTTTTGCCTTCCTTTAGCTGACTCTTTTCCTTTAGATTTTAAATAAAACATCACTTTCTCCTGAAAGCCTTCCCTGGTACCAAGCACTGGTTAGACACCTCCCTATGTATACTCATGTGTCCTCTGACTCACCTTTCAAAGCATTTCTGACATAGCATTGTAATTGCTTGTTTAGGGGTCTCTATTCAGAAATCCTCCCTCCGCCAACAGCTGTATTTCTAAAACATGGTCTGAGGCATAGTGAATAGTTTAATAAATGTTTCCTGAAGATATAAATAAGTTATCTTTATATTGCTTTCTGTGGTTGAAGTCATGGTGTTCATAAATTTTAACTTAATATTATATTTTAAATGTTTGCATGACATTTAGTAAACATTTAGAATAGTAAACATTTCTCTAGTGAACATAATTTTAAATTGCTGCATTATATTTTTATATGGATATACCATACTTTAAGGGATTGACAAACTTTCCACAAAAGTTCTGATAATAAATGTTTTTGGCTTTGGGATCATATACTCTCTATACCACTGCTCTGCTGAATTAGTGTGAAAACAGACATAGACTATAGGCAAATAAATAGGCATGGCTGCATGTCAATAAAACTTTATTTACAAAAACAACCAGTGGGGTAGATTTGGTTCACAGACCGCTATAGTTTGCCAACCCTTGAGTTAAGTATTAATTCTTCTATTTTTGAATTTTGTTTTTCTCATTTTTCAACATTATAAATGATGTTCCAATGACTATATTGACTACATTTTCTCCCTTATGGATAGACTTCCCCAAATGTAGTATCAGCACTTTTGAAGTTTTTAATAAATATTTCAAAATTGTTTTCCAATATGCAGTCCCATTATTATACTATAAGAGAGTCTGTTTTGTAGCATTCTTATAAATAATACAAAAATAAGTATTTTCATTTTAAAATTTATGAAATATTTTAAGAGCTTAAGCAAAGAAACAAATATCTAGTTCTCTGAGAAATGTCCACACTGTCTTCCATAGGGGCTGAACTCATTTCCATTCCCATCAACAGTGTATAAATCTTCCCTTTTCCCACATCCTCACCAACATCTGTGGTTTTTAACCTTTTAAATAATAACTACTTTGACTGAGGTAATATGATATCTCATTGTGGTTTAATTTTAATTTCTTCACTGATAATTAGTGATATTGAGCATTTTTTCATATGTATGTTACTGCTTGCATGTCCTCTTTTGAAAAATGTCTGTTCATATCCTTTGCTCACTTTTTAATTAGGTGGGCAGAAAGAATCTATGTCCTCCACATATCAGAGATTGTGCTCTGATTGTTGATTGCTGCTTCTAATCACATGGGTGCAGACAATGTGGTGAGCAGCCATTGCTTTTGTACCTCATCCATTGTTGTTGGCTCCTCCCCTCTGATTAAAATAACTTCCAGAGGATTTAAAAGGCTGATATCTTACTCCCCTTCATTTTTCTCTTTTTTCTCCTCTTGGGATTCAGACATTAGAAATGAGTATATTCAAAGGAAACTGCATGAACAGGAGAAATTAGAAAGACATCATGCATGTCTAGGGAAAGATTCAGGCTCAGAAAAGGCCTGTGAAAACCTTAAGTTTGATCTTAGACTGATCCTCAGCATAAAGACAGTCCATGATAATAAAAGTATAAAACCAAAAACAGAAAACCTTGGAGAGAGGGGAAACTCTCATTTCCAGAGTTCCTACATTACTTTATTCAAATGTCCAGTTTTCAGCAAAAATTGTAAGACATACAAAAAACCAGGAAATTTTGGCCCACTCAAAGGAAAAATAAATAAGTAAAAAGAAACAATCCCTAAAATAGACCTTATGGCTGGACAAAGACTTTACAAAAACCGTCTCAAAGATGCTTGAGGGACTAAAGGAATATACAGAGAAAGTCAAGAAAATGATGTCTGAACAAAACAAAAATATCATAAAGAGATAGAACATAAAATGAAACAAAAAAGAACTCCTAGAGCTTAAACATCTAATAACCAATATTAAAAATTCACTAGAGGCATTCAAAAAGATATTTGAGCAGACAGAAGAAATAATCAGTGAGCTTTAAGATAGGGCTGTAGAAATTATAGAATATGAGGAACAGAAGGAATAATGATTGAACACAAGTGAATAGAGCCTATGAGATCTGTGGGGCATTGTAAAGTGGAACAACATATTCATTGTGGAGTTCCAGAAAAGAGACAAAGAAACAGAGAAAATATTTGAAGAAATAATGACTGAAAACTTACTCAGCTTGATGAAAAGTATAAATATAAACATCCACAAAGTTCAATGAAGTTGAAATATAATAACTCAAAGAGCTCCACGCCAAGATGCATATTAATCAAACTTTTTTCTTTTTTGAGTAGGAGTCTCACTCCATCACCCAGGCTATAGTGCAGTGGCATGCTCACAACCACCCCAGCAATGACCTGCTGGGCTCTGGCAATCCTTCTGCCCCAGCCTTCTAAGTAGCCAGAACTACAGGTGTACACTACCATGCCCAGCTATTTTTTTTAATTTATTGTAGAGATGAGGTCTCGTCAATTTGCCTGGGCTGGTCTTGAACCTGTGGGCTCAGGCAATCCACTTGCGTTGGCCTCCCAAAGTGCTGGGATTAAAGGCTGAGCCACCAAGTCCCACCATAATCAAACTTTTAAGTCAAAAAATTCTACAAAGGGTCTGATAATAAATGTTTTTGGCTTTGGGGTCATATAATCTCTATACTACTAAACTCTTCTGAATTAGTGTGAATACAGACAAAGACTATATGTAAACAAAAGGCATGGCTGTGTGTCAATATAACTTTATTTACAAAAACAGAAAACCTTGAAGGAAGTAAGAGAGAAATGACTTATCATACATAAGGGAACCTCAATAAGATTATCAGTGGATTTCTCATTGGAAAGTTTAGAGGCTAGAAGGCGCTGGGTTGATATTCAAAGTACTGAAAGAAAAAAAGGAAAAAGAAAAAGAAAACAGCTGTCAACTAAGAATCCTATGCCTGGCAAAACTGTCCTTCAAGAGTGAGGGAGAAATGGACACTTCCAGATAAACTAAAGTTGAGGAAGTTCATTTGCACTAGACCTTACCTGCAAGAAAAGCTAAAAGAAATCTTGCAGGCTGTGCTCAGTGGCTCAGCCTGTAATCCCAGCACTTTGGGAGGCCGAGGCGACTGGATTGCCTGAGCCCACGGGTTCGAGACCTACCTGGGCAACTTGGTGAGACCTCGTCTCTACAATAAATCAAAAATCAGCCGGGCATGGTAGCATGTGCCTGTAGTTCCGGCTATCTGGAAGGCTGAGGTGGAAGGATCATCAGAGCCCAGCAAGTCGAGGCTGTGGTGACTGGGAGTGTGCCACTGCACTTCAGTCTGGACAACAGAGTGAGACTCCAACTCACAAAAAAAGAAAAAAAAAAAAAAAGAAAAGAAATCCTGCAGGTTGACATGAAAGAACACTAGACAGCAACTTAAAGCTATATGAAGAAATAAAGATCTCATTAAAGGTAAATGCATGGGCAATTTTAAAAGCTAATATTATTTGTAGCTCCATTTTTTGTTTTCTATATGATTTAAGGGTTTAATACATTAAAAATGCAAGTATTAGTTTAAAAGCTTACTTTGATTTGTGACCCTACATTTTGTTTTTACATAATTTAAAAGACTAATGGATGACATCAAACATTAGTTGACAAAATAGTAAGGCCCAACTCTCTTTCTCCACAGAAACATGGACTTAACAATGATATACAAACTGAAATATCTTTATGAGAAGTCTAGAGTTCAGTAAGAAGTTGCAGCGCCCTAGATGAGCAATAATCTGAGAACAGCTGTATTGAAACAGGTAAGAAGAGTGATTTTACTTTACCCATGTCACCCCTTTTCCTAAACTGGCACAGTCCAGCACTGAGAGAGAGTGCCTTAGCCTTTGACTTCCTTCATATGGGGAAAGAGTGAAGCTGCCCAGGCTCTTGGTCTTTCAGTTCACTCTGAGGAGCTGGTCTCTGTCTCACACTGCGTATCAAGTAATTAGCATAGTTCAGATGCTTGAAGTAGCTGGAGGAAAAAGAATGAGTGGTTTCCCACAGCTGACAGTATCTGTGAGATTGGAAAAAGGTACAGAACTGAGGTTTCTTCTTAAGGAAGGATAGAGAGGAGTGGACTGTACCTTCAATACCTCCGGCTTTTAGTGTTTTTGGTAGGTTAGTTTTTGTCTTGTCTCACACTAAGCACTGAAAGAACTGGTGTAATCAAACACCAGAGGAACAAGAGATTACAGGCTTCTGGGAAAAAAAAAAGACTGGATACCTGGGGAGGCTAGAAACAAAAGCCCAGAATTTTTTGCTGGGCTGACCGGTGAAGGTCTTTTCCAGGAAGAAAAAACACTATGTAAAGAAAGATGAGGAGAAGTTGTGTCTTAGTTCATTTTGAGCTGCTATAACAGAGTATCAAAAACGAAGTAATTTATAATGAAAAGAAATGTATTGGCTTTTAGTTCTGGAGACTGGGAGGTTCAATATTAAGGTGCTGGCCTCTGTTGAAGGCTTTCTTGCTGTGTCATCACATGGCAGAAAGGCAAAAGAAGACAAGACAGTAGGGGGCTGAGTTTGCCTTTTTATAGTAGCATTAATCCCATGCATTAGGGCAGAATTCCTTATGGCCTAATCAGCTATTTTTTTTTGGCAATGATTTCTTAATTTTACTTTTTAATTGAGGCAAAATATACATATAAAATTTACCATCTCTACCATTTTTAAAGTATATAGCTCAGTGGTAATAATTCTATTTATATTCTTTCAGCACATCCCTCCCCCCTTCCACCCCTTCCAGCCTCTGGTAACCTTTAATCTACTCTCTATCTTCATTTTCATGATATAAAAAATTTTAATTTCCACATATATGTGAGAACATGTGCTGTTTGTCTTTCTGTGTTTGTCTTATTTCACTTAACATAATTGCCTCCAGTTCCATCCATGTTTGTGCAAGTGACAAAATTTCATTCTTTATGTTTCCATGTGAATTTCTGTATTGTTATTTCCAGGTCTGAGAAGAGTGATGTTGGTAATTTAATGGGCATTGCACTGAATCTGTAGATTATCTTTGGTAGGATGGACATCTTAACAATGTTGATTCTTCCTATCCATGAGCATGGAATATTTTTCCATTTGTTTGTGTCTTCTTGGATTTCTTTGAGCAGTGTTTTGTAGTTCTCATTGTAAAGGTCTTTCAGTTCTCTGGTTAGGAAGATGCCAGTGTATTTCATTTCTTATGTGGCTATTGTGAATGGGATTGTGTTTTTTAGTTTGTTCTCCACCTGCTTGTTGTTGGTGTGTAAGAATGCAACTGTCTTGCACATTTATTTTGTACCCCAAGACTTTGCCAATGTCCTTTATCAGTGCAAGGAAGTTTTTGACAGAGTCACTTGGATTTTCAGGGCATAGGATCATATTGTCAGCAAAGAGGGATAACTTAACTTCCTATTTTTCTATTTGGATACCCCCGATTTCCATCTCTTGTCTAATTGCCCTAGCTAGGACTTCCAACGCAGTGTTGAACAAGAGGGGTGAGAATGGGTACCCTTTTCTTATTCCAGTTTTCAGGGGAAATGTTTCCAGTTTCTGTCCATTTAGCAATATGCTAGCTGTAGATGGGGCTGACTATTTTGAGGTATGTTCCTTCTATACCTAGGTGTTTGAGGATTTTTATCAAGAAGGATGCTGGATTTTATTAAAAGTTTTTTCTTCATCTAATGACATAATCAACTGGTTCTTGTTTTTACATCTGTTGATGTATTTAATTACATTTATGGTATTACAGACATTGAGCCAACCCTGCCTCCTGGGGTTGAAACCTACTTGGTCATGGTGGATGATTTTTGAGATGTGTCTTTGGATCCAATTTGCTAGAATCTTGTTGAAGATTTTTGCATCTATGTTCATAAGGGATATTGGCCTGTAGTTTTCTTTTTTTGTTGGATCTTTACCCAGTTGGGTATCAGTGTGATGCTCGCTTCATAAAATGATTTGGGGAGTATTCCATCATTCTCAATTGCTTGGAATACTTTCAGTAGGATTGGTATCAACTCCTCCTTGTTTGTTTTGTAGAATTCTGCTAGAAGGCCATCTGATCCAGGGCTTTTTTTTTTTTTGGTAAGTAGTTTTCTTATGACAGAGTTATTATTGATCTATTTAGTGTCTCAATGTCTTCTTGTTTCTACCTGGAGAGGTTGTGTGATGGCAGAAAGTTCTCCATTTCATTTAGGTTATCAAGTTTGTTTCTACATACATATTTCTGACTGTGTTTATTTGGGCTTTTTCTTGTCATTCTGGCTAGGAGTCCATCCATTTAGTTAATTCTTTCAAAGAAACAGCTTTTTGTTTTGTTGATTTTAAAAATATATATATATATATATTTTTGTCTTCTATGTCTCGCATCTGGGCTCTTATTTTGGTGATCTGAATTCTTCTGCTGAAGTTAGGTTTTGGTGGTATTCTATTTTCAGCCCCCTTAGGTGATTTGTTAGGCTGTCAACTTGTGATCTTTCCATTTTCTTGATTTGTGTTCATAAAGATATAAATTACCCTCTTAGAATTGTTTCATGGCATCCCAGAGGTTTTGGTAAGATGTTTCTTCATTTTCATTTGTTTCCAGGAATCTTTTAATTTCTGTTTTGACCCAGTAGTTGTTCAACATCATACTGTTTAGTGTCCATGTCTTTGTGGGTTTTGGGGAAATTTTGTTGGTATTGATATTTATTTTTATTCCACTGTGGTCTGAGAAGGCACATGGCAGTATTTTAACCTTATGGAATTTGTTTATGCTTGATTTATGGCTGAGGATGTGATTATCTTGGAGTACATCTCATGTGGTGATGAGTAGAATGTGTATTCTGTGATTGTAGGGTGGAATATTCTGTAGGCATCTATTAAGTCCATTTGATCGAGTGTCAAATTGAGGATTGGTCCTCCTTGTTGATTTGCTACTGGTTTTTTAATGCTGATTTTGTATCCTGCAACTTTACTGATTTGTTTATCAGTCCTACTGCTTTTTGGTGGAGTCTTTAGGTTTGTCTAGGTATAAGATCATGCCGTCTGTGAACAAGGCTAATTTGATTTCTTCTTTTCCAATTTGGATGCTCCTTATTTCTATCTCTTGTCTAGTTGCTCTGGCTAGGACTTTCAGTGTTATGTTGAATAACAGTGGTGAAAGTGGGTATTCTTGTCTTGTTTCAGTTTTTAGAGGAAAGGTCTTCAATTTTCTCTGTTTGGTATGATGTTAGCTCTGGTTTTGTCATGTATGACCTTTATTATTTTGAGGTATGTTTCTTCTACACCCATTTTGATGAGTGTTTTTATTATAAAGTGATGCTGAATTTTATAAAATGCTTTTTCAGCATCTATTGAAATAATCATATGGTTTTGTTCTTGATTCTGCTAATATGATATGCTATGTTTATTGACTTGCATATCTTGAACCATCCTTGCATTCCTGGGATGTATCACACTTGATCTTGATGAGTGATCTTTCAAATGTGTTGTGGAATTTAGTTTGCTAGTATTTTCTTAAGGACTTATCTATGTTAATCAGTGATATTGGTCTAGTGTTCTGTTTTTGTTGTGTTCTTATGTGGTAATGCTGGCCTCACAGAATGAGTTTGAAAGTATTTCCTATTCTTGAATTATTTTTTTCAAAAGTTTGAGTAGGATTGGTATTATTTCTTCTTTAAATGTGTGGTAGAATTCAGCAGTGAAGCCATCAGGTCCTGGGTTTTTCTTTGATGGGAGACTTTCCATTATAGCCTTGATCTGATTACTTGTTATTGATTTGTTGGGATTTTATATTTCTTCATGGCTCACTCTTGGTAAATTAAATGAGTCCATTTAGTTTGTCCAATTTGTTGATGTGTGGTTGTCCATAATAGTCTCTAGTGATTCTTTTTAATTCTGAGATCTTAGTTGTTATATATAAAATGATTTTATACATTTGAATCTTCTCTCTTTTCTTATCAGTCTAGCTAAAAGTTTGTCAATTTTGTTTATCTTTTACTTTTATTTTATTTTTTTGAGTTGAGACTTTACTCTGTTACTCAGGCTGGAGTGCAATGATATGATTATGGCTCATTGCAGCTTCCAACTCCTAGGCTCAGATGATCTTTCCTCCTCAGTCTCCCAAATAACTGATACTATGGGCGTGTGCCACCATACCTATCTAATTTTTTGATTTTTTGTGGAGACAAGGTCTTGTTATGTTGCTCAGGTTTTTCTTGAACTCCTGGACTCAAGCAGTCCTCTTGCTTCAGCCTCCTGGAGTGCTGGCATTACAGGTATGAGCCACTGTGCCTGGCTTGTTTATCTTTTTTAAAAGTCCAACTTTTTGTGTCATTGATATGGTGTATTGTTTGTTTCTCTCAATTTTATTTCTACTATAATCTTTGTTATTTCTTTCCTTTTCCTAATTTTGAGTTTGGTTTGTTCTTGTTTTTCCTGGTCCTTGAGGTTTATCATTGGATTGTTTATTTGAACTCTTTCTACTTTTTTGAAATAAGCATTTATTGCCATAAAATTTCATCTTAGTACTGTTTTTGTAATACTAATACATTTTGGTATGTTGCATTTCCATTTTCATTTGTTTAAAATTTTTAAAAAATTTTCTTCTTAATTTCTTCATTACTTATCAGTCATTCAGGAACATTTTATTTAATTTGCATTTGTGTATTTTTCTGAGGTTTCTTTTCTTATTGGTTTATAGTTTTATTCTACTTCAATTAGAACAGATACTTGATATGAGTTAAATTTTTAAAAATTTGTTCAGATTTGTTTTGTGAACTAAGATATGGTATGTCCTGGAGTACGTTCCCTGGGCTGATGAAAAGAATGTGTATTCTACAGCAATTGGTTGAAATGTTCTATAAATGTCAGTTAGGCCTATTAGATCTAGTATGTAGTCTAATTCTACTGTTTCTTTGTTGATTTTCTGTCTGGATGATCTGAGAATGAAATGTTATTATTGTATTTCAGTATATTTTTCCTTTTGAATCTATTAATGTTTTCTTTATGTACTTTAGAACTCTAGTGTTGGGTGCATAGGTATTTATAATTGTTATATTTTTCTTGCTAAAACTGACACTGTTATCATTACATAGTGACCTTCTTTGTCTCTTTTTACAATCTTAGGTTTGTCAGCTATTTTACCTGATTTAAGTATAACTATTCCTGCTCGTGTATTTATAGGTGAAGTGGGTTTATTGAAGGCAGCATATAGTTGGGTCTTGTTTCTTCATCCATTCAGCTACTCTATGCCTTTTAGTTAGATAATTTAAACTATTTATATCCAGTGTTATTATTGATGAATGAAGACTTACTACTACCATTTTGTTGTTTGTTTTCTGGTTGTTTTGAGACTTCTCTGTTCCTTTCTTATGTGATTTTCTCTGGTAGTATGTTTTAATTGGTTGCCTTTTATTTTTAGTTGAATCTCTTATAGTTTTTTGCACTCTGGTTACAATAAAACTTACAAAAATCTTATAGATATGAAAAGTGATTTTAAAGAGATAACAACTTATCCTAGATTATGTAGATGGGAACACAAAAGACCCGATAGCCAATGCAATCTTGAGAAAGAAGAACAAAGCTGGAAGCATCACACCTTCTGATTCCAAGTTATATTACAAAGCTACAGCAATTCCAAGTGTGGTACTGGTATAAAAGCAGATAGACAGATCAATGAAACAGATGAGAATGCCCTAAAATAAACCCATTGTATGTCACTATCTTTGATAAGGGTGCCAAGAATATGCAATGAGGAGAGGATTTGTTGAAAAAACAGATATACACATACAAAAGAATAAAATTACACTCTTATTACACTGAACACAAAAATCAACTCAAAATGAACTAAATATTTAAATGTAGGACCTGATACTGTAAAACTAGAAGAAAACTAGGGAAAAGCTTCCTGATATTGGTCTTGGTAATGATTTCTTGGATAGTATACAAAAACACAAACAAGAAAATAAAAAATAGACAAGTGACACTATATCAAATGAAAAAAACTTCTGCACAGAAAAAGAAATCAACAGAGTGAAAAAGCAATCTATGGAATGGGAGAAAATATTTGCAAACCACATATCTGATAAGACGTTATTAATGTTCAAAATACGTAAAGAGTTCCTATATCTCAGCAGCAAAAGCAAAAACAAAAGCAAGTGACCAAATTAAAAGCTGGCAAAGGGAACTTAATAGACATATTTCCAAAGAAGACATACAAATGGCCAGCAGGTATACAAAAAGATGCACTTTATTACTAATCACTTGAAAAATGCAAATCAAAATCACAATCAGATATGACCTTACATCTGTTAGGATGACCATTATAAACAGCACACACACAAAAAATAACAAGTGTTGGCAGCAATGTGGAGAAAAGTGAACCTTATACATTTTTTGGTGGGAATGTAAATTGGTGCAGCTGCTATGGAAAATAGTATGAAGGTTACACAAAAAATTAAACTAGAACTACCATATGACCCAGAAATTTCACTTCTTGGATACAATTTTCAATTCTTTTGGAATAAATTCCAAAAGAATTGAAATAATGATCTCAAAGAGATATCTGCACTCTCATATTTATTGAAGTATTAGTTACAATAAGCAAAATATGGAAACAATCTACATATCCATTGGCAGATGAAAGGATAAATAAAATGTATAATGGGAATACTATTCAGCCTTAAAAACGAAGGAAATCCTACAATATATGATAAAAGGATGAACACGGAGGACCTTACTCTAAATGAGATAAGCCAGGAATGGAAGAACAAATACTGCGTTATTCCGCTTACATGAAATATCTAAAACATTCAAACTCATAGAAAGAGAGAGTGGAATGGTGGTTGCCAGAGGCTCAGAGATGGGAGACATGGGAGGCTTGCTGTTGAAGGAGCATACAGTTTTAGTAATGCAAGATAAATGAGTCCTATAGAGCTACTGGACAACATTGTGCCCATAGTTAAAATATGTTGTGCACTTAAATTTTTTTTAAGAGGGCAGATCTAAAGTTAAGTGTTCTCTTTGTAGTAAAAAATGACTAATGCATTAAAAGGAATTGTTAGTTTATGCTTTGGGATGTATAATGTGTAAAGATGAAATTTTGTGACATCAACGATGGAAAGGGGTGGGAACAGTTGTAAAGGAGCAGAGTGTTTGTATGTTAGTGAAGTTAAGCTGTATGAATTCAAATTGGAGTGCTATAACTGTAGAATGTTAAATGTAATCCCCATGGTAACCACAAAGAAAAGAGCTATAGAATGAGATAGAAATGTAAATGCTTCACTAAGAAAAAAAAAATCAACTAAATACATAGGGGGAAAGTAATGCAGGAAATAAAGGACAAGAAGCAGCTCTAAGGTTTATAGAAACAAACAGCAAAGTGGCAGAGATAAGTGTACACACAAGGAAGTACTATCCAGCCTTCACAAGGAAGAAAATTCTGACATTCTACATGAATGAACTTGGAGGATGTTTTGCTGAGTGAAATAAGCCAGTCACAATAAGATAAATACTGTATGGTTCCATTTATACGAAGTACTTAGAGTACTCAAAATCAGAGTGACAGGGAGATGAGGTGGGAGGATCACTTGAGGCCAGAGGTTTGAAACTAGCCTGAGCAACCTAGTTAGACCCTGTCTTAAATTAAAAAAAAAAAAAAAATGCCTGGAATGCCAAGCTGCTTAGGAGACCAGGAGGCTAAAGCAGGAGCATTGCTGGAGCCCAGGAGTTTAAGGTCACAGTGAACTATGATCATACTACTGCACTCTGGCAGAGTATGACCCTGCCATAAACAAACAAACAAACAAACAAACAAATAAATAAATAAATAAATGAACGAACGAACGAATGAATAAATAAATCAAACAACCATAGAGATGGAAAGTAGAATGGTAGCTGCCAGGGGCTGGGTGGAAGGGGATGGGAAATTATGAGTACAGAGTTTCAGTTTTGCAAGATGAAAAGAGTTTTGGAGATAGATAGATGGTGGTGATGGTTGCATAACATTATGGGTGTATTTAACATCATTAAACTGTATACTTAAGCATAGTAAATTTTATGTTGCATATATTTTTCCACTGGAGAAAATTGGGAAAAAAATTACAAATCAGAGAATATGCTCTCTTTTCAGAAACTTTTTTAAAAAAATACCAGATTTGGGGGTACACATATGTATTCATTACATAGACACATTTTGTAGTGGTGGAGATTAAACAGCTTTCCATTGTACTTAGGACCTAAGCTAAATTGGATACCATGGCCCCTAGAGCGCTCCAGGATCTGACCTTCTCTTCATAGCAGTTACCTGAAGTTATCCTAAGCATCCATTTGCTTTCCGATTTATGTGTGTTTCTTGTTTCCCTGCTGTAGGACATAAGCGCTACAAAAGCAAGTGCCTTGTCTGCTTATTAACACTGATTCCCTGGCACTAGAACATTATTAATACTTAATATTTGTTGAATGAATGCATATCTTCATCTAATTGCATTCATAAGGACATCTTTCTTTTGGTTTCAAAATTGAATAACAATTGGACTAGGTTTGTCTTTCCATTAAAAACTGGGGCTCTGGATTTCTATGAGGTTCTAAACATGGATTTGAGCTTCCGAAGGGTCTGTGAACCTTTTGCAATTGTTATGCCAGAGTATTGCATAAATGTGTGTTCATTTTTATTGTTAGAGGGTTTATAGCTTTCATCCTATACTTGATGGAGCCCACTGTGTTACTTTTCTGTCATTTTCTAGCATTTGTAATTGCAGAAGAGAAGATTTACTTCCTTTGTGGGTAACCAGATTACCAGACTTGGTGTTTTCCGAACAGAGAAGCGAAGATTGGCTTGCTTTCGTTCCTCGGTGCTGGTACCATCCCCCTCCTGGTTCTAGTCTGGAGCGTGGGTTGACAGTTCAGCAACTAAACCACTGCCTACTGTCTGGTAGACACTCATCTAGTGAAATGATTTAAAATTGCTTGTTCTTTTTGTCAAGAAACCTGTCACTTATATGAAAAGTTAGGCATAAACTTGTTGCAAAGAGGTAAAAGCAGACCTGCTCTGATAAAGTTTGGGAGATGTGCTGAACCTGTCCTTCGACCTGTCCTTTCTCCCTGTGGTGGGCCCCTGAGATACCTTTGGGGGAACCTCAGGGTTCTTGGGAGCATGTCTGAAAAACAAGGCTTCTGCTTCTGAGGGGATGAGATAGGTTCTTTCTCTTACCGCTCACTCCCCAACCCCCATCCTGATCGTTTTATATGACAGAGAAGAGAAGTTATAGTGCTCCCAGTGCCCTACCTGTTCTTGCTTCTACCTAGAGCTGTCATGGGTAGGGACACTACCTCCTAGAATTCAAGGAGTCTCCACTCTCGCCTTTCTCTTTTTCTTCTGTTTTACTCTCTGAGTAATGCAGTCTCAGTCTATAAATGAACATAGGCAGAAAGTTTCCACTGAGGTTGTAAAGACATGACCCAAACTCTACCCGCCTCCCAAAGCATCGTGCAGAGCCTGAGGGTGGCAGTTTTTTTTTGATACTCTGCATTTCTGAACCAGGGCAGACAGCAAGGAAGGCAGGGAAAATCTCTTCTCAACTTGTCTGTGCAGAAAAGAGTTAACATAGAAAACCTAAGCTGCTGACCTTGAAGAGGTCTGCTTCCAGGGCGGTCCTTGGCTGGTGTCTGGAGTTTAGGTTTTGAGAGGATTCCCTTCATGAACTGATAGGGTGGTTCACGGTGCTTAACTGTTTGTACAATGTGGTTTATGCTGAATACCTACTTTCTCTCAGAGAATCTGTAATTTGGGTATGTTCCAGGCAGGGGGTTGCCCATGGGGACCTCCCTGCATAAAAACCCCAGGCACTGAATCTCTAACAAGCTTCTCTGGTTGGCAGTGTTTCACACATGTGATAACTCATTGTTGGGAAAATTAAGTGTGTACTGTATGGTTCCACTGGAAGAGAAGCTTTGGAAGCCTGTGCCTACTTTCTCTCTGACTTGATGCCATGTGCATTTTCTTTTTGCTAAATGTGCTTGATACCCTTTTGATGTAATAATTCACACCTCTAAGTATGACTTACATGCTGAGTCTTGTGAGTTCTTCTACTGAATTGTCAAATCTGGGGGGATAGCTTTAGGTCCTCCTGACATACTGCCACTTCCAGAGTAGCAGGGCTCTTGGCTTTAGAGGACAGAGTGTTTATAAACTACTGGCTGATTTTCTCAAACAAGCTCCCTATGCCTTGATGATGCTGGGCATGCTCCCAGCTTCTGGCAGGAAGTTGTTAACTTGTTTTTAGTCTCTGTGAGTATGTGATTTATTTTTTATTTTTATGTTTTTTTCTGGTGTCTCCCTATGTATTCTAGCAGAAAAGAAAGATTCTATCAGGGACTCATAGAAGTAACACTGTTGAAATAGCAATTTGGGGCCTCTTATATTTTAAAATTTTTAGAGATTAGAGAATCTGGTTAATTCCGGTTTGCTATTTTGTTATTTTTTGTAGTGGGTTGAATAGTGGCTCTCCAAGATGTCCAAGTCCTAACCTCCAGTATCCAGGAACGTGACCTTATTTGAAAACAGGATCTTTGCAGATGTAATTAAGAATCTCAGGATGAAATCATCCTGGATTTAGGGTAAGCCCTAAGTCCAATGCCAGAGTGTCTCTATAAGAGAAAAAAAGGAGACAGAGAGACACAGAGAGGCAAAGGCCCTGTGCATTTAGAGACAGAGAAAGAAGTGATGTCAACAAGCCAAGAAATGCCAGGGATTGCCAGTAGCTGCCAGAAGTTTGGAGAGAAGTGTGGACAGAATTCTCCCTTAAAGCGTCCAGGAGCAACCACGCCTGCCAACACCTTGATGTCAGACTTCTGACCTCCAGAGCTGTGATGGAATAGATTTCTACTGTTTTAAGCTACCCAGTTTGTTATGGAAGCCCTAGGAAATGAATACTATTCTTGATGCTTGGAATAATCCCTGGGAGAGGGAAAAGAAGAGGAGAGCCCCTAACTTGAAGGAAAGGAAAGTTGAGCAAAGTTTGGAAAGGTATGCGCCACTTTCTAAAAGGGTACAAGTAAGCTCCACGTGGTGATTAAACCTTTCAAGATCTAGTCTCCGCATTGCTCCAAACCTCATAATCTTGAATGCTAGATTTTCTAGGTATCCTCAGCCTCCCCTTTATCACTCCTTTTTTGGGGGGGAGGAGGCTTTCCCTGGAGCATCTGACTTTGTATTCAACCCAGGCCCCTAGAACTGCAGAGAATTCCAAGGAAGGGCATAGCTACTTGAGCAGTAGGTAGAGTTTATTCCAACCCCTGATTACCTGGCCTTACCTCCCATCCATGCCAGGCTCTTCAAGTATGCCCTCTTGACATCAGGTTCTTATGGCTGAATTCTATCTGTTGGCGTATGATAAGCAGTCATATGATAGAGAAGATCCTCCTTGTTCCACGACTCGTGGGCTCTTACTTCTCACTGGAACTTTGCAAGCTTGAGGGTCCAGTACAGAAAACAAAGGGTGCAATGGCAGGCGCCTATCTCAGACTCATTCTAGGTGCCTGGCCTTTATATAGTCTCCAAGAACTGCCTTCTTCGAGAAGGCATGGAACTACAGGGTCAGGCCTGCTTGACATCTCCCAGATGGTTGAGAGATGCCTGACTTGGCCTGAAGACTTTATGGTTTTACCACTCTGTTTCTTGATATTGTGAAAAATGATTAAACATCAGCAAATAGTTCTTTTCTTAGCTGTCACAAGGCAAGGTGACCGTTAGCAATTGATCAGTGACCCTTTTGTTCCTTATTAGAGACCCTCTGACCCTCAGACTCTGAAATTTCTGTATCCTTTCTCATATTTTTTCCAAAGACTTTTCCTTGACTTTTTTTTTTTGGCATTTGTCCCATAAGGGCCACTGAATATTCTGGCCTTTGTCTCACACTCCTATCCCTGAATGGGATACTTTGGCCCCATGGCAGATTTTTAGCTCTCTTCCCAATATCCATTCTCCCTGTATTCCTTGCCACCAGAATTCCTATCTTTGTTTTTTGGAAGGCAGCAATATTTCTAGCTAAAACAACTGTATAGCCCTGTTTTCCTTGCTACCAGGGATGTCCAATAAAATATAAACAGAAGTCATTGGTTGAAACTTCTGAGGAAGTCTTGTAAATAGGACTGGCCTAGTTGAGAAGTATGTCGTTTCAGCCCTGCCTGCCACCCTCTTTCTTCAGGCTGGGAACACAGCACTGCACATGCAGCCATCTTGGGCAATGAAGCCATCCTTGAGGATGAAAGCCATGCACTAATGATGATGGGTACAGAGAGCAGAAGGAGACTGCGTCCGTGATGACCCTGGGGCTTCCTTTCCAGTCCTGGATCACCAATCTCTGGATTTCTTTTTCTTCAGATAAAAATATCTCCTTTTAGCACTGATATTTAAGGTTTGTGACACACACAGCAACACTTAGTCCTAACTCATCTTTTTCTAGGTTGGGGTATTTTGACTATATTTGTCTTTTTCCTATTTATGTTTGCCTAACACAGGTAAATCCATTTCAAAATCATACAATAAGTCAATAAATTCCACTAATATTATCAGCTATATGATTGCATCTGAAGTATTCGACAGTTCTAGTTAGTAATTATGTATCAACGAAGGATTAAAGGAATAAAATAAACAGCAAGGCACATTACATGTGTGTAGTTCCCAGGATAATCGTATTCCATTACATTTAGCTTTTAAGTTTCTCCTTTGAACATTTAATTTAATGAAGAAGATTTGTGATGTTGGAATGCTACCTATGTCACCATCTGGCTCCCCGTAGCTGCCTGTCAGTACTAAAAGCTCAAAGTGGAGCCATATGGGCCATTTCTAAAATAAGTTTTTGCCTTTTAGTCAGAACCATCCCTCAACTTTGAGGCTTTTCCTGGGATTTTGCCTGCTGCATGTATTTTTGTGGCTTATAGGATAAAAGATCAATTACTACCTATGCACTTTTCTGTGCAACATGTATAAATAAGAAAATTTTATTGCCAAATGTATCTGGTTCTTATGACTTACAAATTGAAATGGAAATAATTGGGGACCATAACTTGAGAGATGGATTCATAGAATGAAAATCATTTATACTTTTTTAACAAAAATTTTTGTTTAAAAAGAACTCTTGTATTAGTTCACTGGAAATTAAAAACTGAAAGTGGTAATTTATTTCCATTTTTTCCTCATCCCCACTCTCTGATGACTCCTCTTTTATGAGCCATCGCATTCAAAGCCACCAGCCATAATTTACAATACTTTTTCTGCAGAGTGATTTCTGTCACCAGTTGAAATTTTTGTGCCCTTCAACACTTACTTCTCTATAAGAGGGATTTCATTTCCAGTATTTTTTTAAGCATTAAAAGATAAAAGGAAACACAAGGAAAATCACCAAAAAAAAAAAAAAAAAAAAAATTACAGGAGAAAATGATATTCTTTAATTTCCCTAAATTGGAAGTTTTCTAAAGTGAATCACCTTCCATCAATTATAATGAAATAAAAATTAAGCTGCCAATATGTTTCCAAACACAAAGAAAACATGGAGGGGACATGTTTGCTGTGACTCAGTTTAAGACAGTATTATTTTTAGATTTTCCTATTGAGCTGAGATGGCGGCTGTTGGAAAGAGTTGTCTGTATATTAGTACCCTGATGAGCCCGTAAGCCTACAAAGCACTCACAGATTATTTTAGCACTTCTCTTTTTGTTTGGCACAAGAGATCCACAGAGATAGTGGAAATTAGGCAGGAAGA
This sequence comes from Tarsius wallacei, assembly GCA_963574415.1. Classification (NCBI taxonomy): domain Eukaryota; kingdom Metazoa; phylum Chordata; class Mammalia; order Primates; family Tarsiidae; genus Tarsius; species Tarsius wallacei. The sequence continues at coordinate 60,838 of CAUYQG010062788.1, read as the reverse complement.
AGAGATGAAATACATCCATAGTTTGAGATGTGTTTCCCTTCGAGACAATGGGCTATCACCCATGGTATGTTTCTTTGCTTCTCTTCAATGGGACAAACTTCAAAATGACATTAACATCTTTTTGAGGATGCAGCGCCTCTGAAGTTGACATAAAATGCTCCTTTTTCAGGGGACCATGATGCTCGTGTGCCTCTGAGGCCCTGCCATGACTCCACCATGTTCCATCTGTTCAGCCTGGGTGCCTGCAAACCCTCCAGCAATCACTGCATTCTGAGTATTCATCTTGTTGCTGGCATATCATCAGATTTAAGGCCTTAACTGTTCTTCATGGCTTCTCCAACTGGGCAGAGCGTATTAGGGGCTCGAGCCCCAGGCGTGATCTGTCTGCCTCTGCAGTGCTCCAGTTATGCATGTTGTGTTCCTCTAGAACAAGTTTCAGGGAAGACGAGTATGTCTCTTTTTTGCTTTTTTTTCAAGCACAGCTGGAAGCTTTCAAGGGTGTTGTTTACAAATCTGTTTCTTCACTCTGAGCCTGGACTCTAAAAGCCAGGTGCCTGAGCCTAGCCTTGAAAAATGAAGAATTGCTGCTCCTAGTCCTGACCTGTGAGAATCACTGGTAGCATAAAGGCCTCGGCACCCTACGAAGCAACTGAACTTTCCTCTGTATTTCAAAGATGAGTCATTTGATGTAGCTGTTGAGCTAAGCTTCAAGATGACATGCCATGATGTTTAAATGCTCCTCCCTGTGGGGTGAGCAGACTGGCCCTGAATAGTTTTGCTTTTGTACTCAAGGGCTGAAGGAAATTGTTTCTCTTCTGAGCCTGTACTTGGGTCTCTTCAGTTCATCTCTGCACCTGGGGGTGGGGGATTTGGGGCGGGGGGACTAAAGGAGCCCACAGAAATGGAATGTATTAGAAATCTCTAGCAAAATTATTGGAGATGCAAAATAGACACATGTGAAGCGATTTGGAAGGAAGCAATAAATGCCAAAATGTAAGCATTAAGTGTAGAAAAATCAACTTCCAAGCATGAGCTGTGGTAGCAGGGACAAATATAGAGAAAGTGGAGCTTGAAAAGCAAAGGAAGGTGCTGGGTGATATTTACGGAGTAGAGAATAGTATGAGCAAAACTGAGACAAGGTGAAGCAGCACAGCCATGTGGGTGACTCAGGAAGTGCCAGCCACTGGGATGACACCAGGCAGCACTGCCATGGATTGTGGTGGGAGAGGACACAGGAATATTCCATAACAGGGGGATGGAGGTCAGATGCCTCTGGGAAGAGAGTACTTTTTTAGGTTGCAAAGGAAATGTCCTAAGGGAGAAAAGAGAGTAAGAGAACAGTACAAAGAGGAAAAGATGGTGATTGCAGGCCGTGTGATCTGAGGGTTTCACAGTCAAGAGGCAGGGGGCAGGAAGCTGACTGATGTGGATAGCAAGGCAAACCTTGAAGCAAGACATGAAGCAGACCGCCTGAGAGCACTCCCCAGATCAGAGTACAGGAAGGGCTCTGTGGTACTGAGGAGGCTTCCTTGGAGATACTGCCCCTCCTATCTCCCACTGGCACACTCAGGCATCATAATGAGTGACATCACAAATGCCACCCTGGCCTCATGAGCTAGCCCTTGAATTAATATAGCATTCAGTTATTTCAGATTATTACTATAGATGTGTATAGGTATTTGCATCCAATCGTACATTCTCAGGAACCTAGGTAGGGAGAAGAATTATTTAAAAAATTAGATTTGAGGACATTAAATGACTGCAGTCACTCAACTAATAAGTGAGGAGTTAAACCTGGTGCCTGATTCTTGTGACTCTAAATTTAGTGACCCAGGAGGTCTGGTAAAGAGGATAGTTTTAAGGCATGAATCGGTCTGGAGGCTTTTTCAAGTGTAGGCTATCTATAAATGTGGTGTATATTGGTTTTGTTTGCCAAATATCTCCAGTTCTCCCCTCTATCATGCACATGGCATGATTCTATTTCCTGGCTCCCATGTGCATAATTCTGGCCAATGAGTTGTGAGCAGATGTGTGTGTCACCCTAGGTGAAAGTGATTGCCTGCCAGCATGAGATCCTCTTGAGCTCTCCTCGTTCTTTCTGCCCCAGTGCCTGTAATGTTCCAGATATTGGCTGCCCCGTCCCATCAGCTATAGATCCCAGAACATGAAGCAGAACTCCCAACCAACCCATAATGAACATGTATCATGAGGGAGAAATGAACCTTTGCTCTTATATGCTACTGGGATCTTGAATTGCTTACCCCAGAAGAACTTAGCCTATGCTGACTAAATACATCAAGTATGAGGTGTTGACAGTCCCAGAAAGAAAAAAAAAATGAAGGCAGACAGGGCATGGTGGCTCACATTTGTAATCCTAGCACTTTGGGAGGCCAAGGCAGGCAGACTGTTTGAGCTCAGGAGTTCAAGATCAGCTTGGACAGCATAGCAAGACCTCATCTCTATAAATTAAAAAAAAAAAAAGCTAGGTGTGTGCCTTTAGTCCCAGCTGCTTGGGATGCTGAAAGGATCCTGAAACGATCACCTGAGTCTGGGAGGTGATCATGCCATGAACCATGATTATTGTGATCATGACACTGCACTCCAGCAGCCTGGGCCTGGGTGACAAAGTGAGAACCTGACTTAGAAAAACAAAAAACAAAAAGGAGGCAAAGCAAAAGATAAAAACTAAGGAGGGGCCTATAGAACTTTGTAAGATGATCAAATATGATTATGTAGGGGAAGCAGACTTTGAAGACAATGTCAAAGTTTAATGCCCCGGAGGAATGGAGGTCACTTTGGTTTAATGATAATAAACTTAGTATTTCTTTACTTAAAAAAAGGCAACAAAATAGCTCCTAACCAGATTCTATTGTTTTTTTTGTTTTTTTTTTTTTTGAGTTAGAGTCTCACCCTGTCACCCAGACTGGAGTGCAGTGGCCGCTCCCGGCCACCGCAGCCTCGACCTGCTGGGCTCCGGCGATCCTTCCGCCTCAGCCTTCCAAGTAGCTGGAACTACAGGCACGTGCTACCACGCCCGGCTAATTTTTGATTTATTGTAGAGATGAGGTCTCGCCAGGTTGCCCAGGCGGGTCTCGAACCCGCGGGCTCAGGCAATCCACTCACCTCAGCCTCCCCAGGCGAGGGATTACAGGCTGAGCCACCAAGCCTGGCTAGCATTTATTTCTAATTAGAAAAGCATTTATAGGCGTTAACTGATCCTTATCTTTAAAGAACCCATGCTATACTGTTCATAAAACTACTGAGATAAGTAGAAATGCTTTCCTAATTTGTATAAATCTGCCCTAGCTCATAGGGTAAATCCTCAAGATTTATGTGCTCTAATCATATTTCAGGCCCAAACTATTTAACTTTTCTTTTTACAAAAATAAATTTTAAAAGTTAACATTCACACTAAACACTTAATTTCAAAGACTCAAGAAAGACAACTAGTTATAAGAAAACCCTAGTTTTTATACCCAAAAAGACAGCAAAATATATGGCAAAGCTTGAAAAATCTAGGAGTCATCAAATCCCAGATTACCACATTGCCTGTGTTTACAAATTTAGAACCCCCAAACTTATACCATTTCGCATATTTTAAAAATATAACTCTTAGTATCTAATGAAGTAAATTTTCCCTTGAATTCTTACCTGTAATGTTGCTGTTGAGGGGGAAGTGCCCATGTGATGGTCAGAGCATGAATTTTTCTGATTGGAACAACTAAACAAAAATATTTTGTAAGTGTTTCTACTCAATTTTTACTATGTTATAAGAATTTTTTAAATTAAATACATTTCATTCTCCAATAAACAGGGGAAGGCAAAGTACAATACAATTATTATTTCAAGCTGTCAATTGTCCAACAATGCAGTTTTTGTAAATTTCTTTTTAACTTGGTTTCACTGTTAGAGAAACCAGGGATACAAGGACTACGAGGTATGAAATATTGCTAAGGATGGATCCCTTCTTGCAAGAAAGAATGCAGAACTAGGAATAAGGAGACCCAGGGTTGAAATCCAGTACTACCACTAACTTGCTGTATGTGCTTATATGACTTTGAAAAAAATCACTTGTGCTGGGCGCAGCAGCTCATGCCTGTAATCCCAGCCCTTTGGGAGGCAGAGGTGAGAGGAATGCCTGAGCCTAGGGGTTCGAGATCAGCCTGGGCAACTTGGCAAAACCTTGTCTCTACAATTAATTAAAAAATTAGCCAAGTGTGGTGGCGCTTGCCTGTGGTTCCAGGTACTTGGAAGGCTGAGGTGGAAGACTAGCCTGAGCCCAGCAGGTCAAGGCTGTGGTGGCTGTAAGCATGTCACTGCATTTTAGCCCAGGTGAAAGTGAGACTTTTGACTCAAAAAAGAGAGAAAAAAATAATTTGGATTTAAATCTTTCTAAATGTTTTCTCATAGTAAAATGAGTGACTTGGCCTAGCGCATCTCTAAGATTCTTTCCAGTATTATTATTCTATAATTCTATAAGAAACCCAAAGCCAGAAATCAATACAATAAAAAGTAAGTTGTCTCTGGGAAGAGTCAGCTTAATAGAATGGAGCCAGCAGTGAAAATAATGTGAAAGAACAGTCACTGATCAGAGGAGGGGAAGAGGAAAAGACTGGCAATGGAGGGAGGAGAAGAAGGGAATACCTAAGGCAATTAGGAGAAAAGAAAAAAATCTGCCATAATAAAGACAGAAAAGCAGAGAGAGAGAGGGAGAGAGAGAGAAAGAAATGGTGAATTAGGAATGTTTCTGCAATATTCACTATGGACAAACAGCTAAGTAAATTATAGTGTAATCACATGAGAACTCATTATGCAGTTATTACAGGTATAATAGCAAATGAAAAAAGCAGGAGACAGAAATGTATATACTTTATAGTCTCAACTATGATGTTAAGATGTAAGAAGGTTTTTCCCCCTATTTCTGGATACATTACTTTAAATTTTTCTTTATTTAACAAATATTGTTTTTATAACAAATGTAAAAGGAAATGATTTCCAAAGTGTTTTCCCTCTCAATTTTTCTCTCTTTAAAAGCAAAAAAAAAGAGCAGAATATAAATAAAATGAAAAGAAACAACCAAAAAAAAAAAAAAAAGAAACCAAAGAACAAAATAAAAGGGAACAAAGATAAGACAGGGAGAGGGCATGAAATAGATTCAAGTAGCAGCAGGATACCAGAACCAGCCAGCCTGCAGCTAGTCAGTGGCTTGCTGTCTGTCACTAATTGGATCTCCTCTGCCTGTCTATTCCCTTTCCAACCCAGGTGTACTTTCTTTCTGTTGTGCTCTCATTTTCAAAGAAAATTGGCAGCCTCAGTTAGGTTTTGGAGAATGTGTTAAGTTATTTCAAACAGTTTTAAACCTTTGGTTCACTAACCTCTATAAAGTTTGTTAAATGCTGGTGTGTCAAATGGATCCGTTAAATGGCCAAACGTTGGTTTGGGTAGCCCACTGAAAATAAAAGAAATATACTAAAATTCAATTGGCACAAGACTTTGTAAGCAGTATCTTTAGAGATGTTTAACTGGGAGACATTTTTAATCTAGTCAACATACTACTAGCTGAAAAACATTCTAGGCATGAACAAATAGATGGCAACAAAGCCACAAAATCCTGAAACACAATCTGTTCTTAATCTCAGTCCCCAAAACTCAAAGGCCTTTACAACTCAAGAGATAGGAAATAATGAGTTAAAGGGACCTGCTCTCCCCAATATTTATTGTCTCTATCAGACCCAATCAATTTCAGTTCTCCTCCTACACAAAGCCATTTCACAAAGAAGCTAAGCTAAAGATAATACTTTTTTTAATTTAACAAATATACGTAAAGTGACTATTAGGTATAAAGCACTATATTAGGCACTGTGGAATTGGTCCCTCCTTCTAGGGACTTTCCAATCTGGTTGTAGATATCACACTTTTAATATTTCTTCCAAAACACAGTCAATGTAGATTAGTATTAGACTCCTCAAAGACTTTTTAAACTGTCTAATTAAGGAAGTAAAGTTATTAGTGAATAGTATATAAGAGAATGTTTTAAATGTCCATCAAGGATTGACAGAATCTAATGACTTACTCTATTAAATACATCTCTGGTTTTACAGAGAAAGACGTTCCTATCTGCCACTTCTTATTTAAAAAATTAAATAATAAAAAACCCCACAAATTTAGCATGACTTTCATTACGTTCCTATACATAAAAAGTACTGCCAAATATCAATGGGAATTTACATAAAGCCAAGACAATAATAACCAATTAGCTGTTATTACAAATTGTTCTGACACTTTAAGCTAATATCATCCATAAATTTAAAACAATTATTGGAAGAACTGGAAAAAGTCAATAACTTACTAGATGCAAGAAAAAATTATCTGATTTCATTTATTTTGTTAAAATGAAACTGCTAGGTGTGAGAAGACTTAGGTGCTTCAGATTAAATTTTTTGGATTCTTTATAACAAAAATTTAACAGTAAAGTATCTTTTAAACATTTGTGTTATTTTGATGAATTTGAGGTAGACAAAAATAGTCTATGGCATCCTGAATTGGAATTCTATATACAATTTGTTATAGAAAAAAAATCACTTGGTTTAACTACATGAAATAGGTTTTTCAGGCAGTATAGAAAGCCAGTCACCATCTAAAAGGTTATTTCTTTTATGAGAAAAAGTAGTCTAAGATCTGAACAACTGACTTAAAAAAAAGACACTGTTACAAGGCTGGGAACATAAGTATACATATTCTGTCTCTCAATACAGAAGTTTCTTTGACATCACAGAAAGCTCTAAATAAATGTAATAGTATCTAATAGGAAACATAGTAAACAGAATTATTGCTTACTATAAGTTTACAAGTCTGTAAATTTTGAATTGCAGAAACTATGGAAACTTGAGTTCTCATCTTTGATTTCCCACTCAAAAGTTATATAATTTTGACAAACTTAATAGCCTGTTTAGGTCTTAACTTTATCACTTGTGTAAAATTCTTTGGGGCTCAAACAACATATAGTTTCTTTAAAGATGTACGATTTATGAAAATAAATATCTTACTTGTTTGGTATCTGAGAGAATATTTCAGTCACCCACTTTTCCAAAGTATCCAGTGTTTCTTGAGAAGGGAAGGTAGGGAAGAGACAGAGACATGCAATGTCATTATTCAAGGTAGAAATGCAATTAGATTTCTCACATATCTTTAGTTTTAAAACAAAGGGATATTTTAATTTGGCCATTACTTGCCACTCCTTAACCAGTAAGGAGTAACAGAAAAAATAACAGTAGATAAGAAAACCTTAAGACACAATTACTAGATGCCTTTATTTCTCCCTGGTAAAGTTAAGAAAAGGCACACAAGTAGAAAAGAAGAAGGGGGGGGAGGAGGAGGAGGAGGAGGAGAAAGTATTTGTTTATCATTAGACTAGCATGAAGGGCCAAGAGATAGTAAGAATATGCCAACCATCTTCCTACACCAATTCCAAAACTTACACCCTCTAGGAAGGTTTCTACAGGCTAACCCACACTATATTAACTTCTCTTCTTTTTGGCATCTCATGAGTACTTTTATATTCTACTTGTTTTACATTAATTTACATTTGCTGGGGTTTTAACTCATAAGTCTTCCTCTTAGGCTTCATATATATAAGATTTGTATCTTCTTTTGATTAATTTCTTATGTTTCATAAGAACTTCTTTTGAAATTTCTAGTAAAACACAAGATCTAAATGAAAAAGGAAACCTTTTAGTTTTATCCCAGTGACCACTACTAGAGAGTATCTGTTAGTTCCACCAGACATATGAATTTCACTAATTCGCAATAGAGACACCTCATTATGTAAAACACAAGATGTAAATTAGACTAGTCAAGCTTTAAATTTATTCTATACTATTCATACAGATGTTTCATTCTTAAATGATATAATAAATGCTAAAGCTCCAAAATCTATGAAATCCAGATTTCACATGGTTTTAATCAAAACTCTAGGCTGGGCACTATGGCTCACACCTATAATCCCAGCTATCAGGAGTCTGAGGATTGCTGGAGCCCAGCAGCTGGAAGTTGCAGTGAGCTATAATTGTAGCACTGCACTCCAGCCTGGATGACAGAGTGAAATCCTATCTCTAAAAAACAACAAAAACAAAAAAACAACAAAAACCACACATATATACAAAAAAACTTCTAGGGCTTATTTTTAAATTTCCAATAAGCATTAATAAGCTCTTATATTTGTTATCATAGAGGAAGAGAATGAAAAAACACCCAGAATACTAAGTTGAAGAAAAATTACACGAAATAATTTACAAACGTATTAATTAAAAATGGCAAATTGGTCAGGCTCAGTGGCTCACACCTGTAATCCCAACACTTTGGGAGGCCAAGGGTTCAAGATCAGCCTAGGCAACTTGGCGAGACCTTGTCTCCACAATACATCAAAAAATTAGCCAGGCGTGGTGACACATGCCAGTAGTTCCAGCTACTTGGAAGGCTGAGGTGGAAGGATTGCCTGAGCCTAGCAGGTTGAGGTGGCGGTAGCCATGAGTGCCACTGTACTTCAGCCTGGGCGACAGAGTGAAAATCCAACTCAAAAAAAAAAGGTAAATTAATTTATATACCAAATATGGAATTGCCTAGTTTAACAAATACAAAATGAATCTAGAAGCACACAATTTTAACAAAAGAATCTATCATGTCATATAACTTTATCTTCAAGTCAACTTTAGTGAATTAATTTTGATCATAAATGCAAAAATGTTTCACAAGTAAATGCCAAGTCAGGTTTGATTTTAATGTGGACAATGCAAAGAGGAAAGTTTTATAAAAAAGGAGAATCACATTAGGGTGACAGGATCAGCCCTTCAAAAAGAAATGTACAAATCACAGGATTTGTTAAAAGAAGTAGTTTAGCAATTTATTTGCATTGAAAAATAGTCTAAGGAGGTTGAAAATGCAAGGAAAACATTAAGAAAGCTTCCCATAGTTTATTTAATGAGAAAAGTAACATGGTTACTGAAGATAATGATAAAAGAAGGAAAACAGTAGAGGAATTCATCAGTCTTTCATACTTATAGATAAGACCTATTTCAGTAAGAGAAAAAATGTTTGCCTGAGCATCAGATCTTGTGCTTCTCTGACCTTTGCTACCTGCTATGCCACTTCTCCAAATTCTGAATTTTCTTTACCTTGCATTAGGGTTAAGCACTAAAGTACTTAAAGTGTGTTGCAACACTGACCCAGGCAAACAATTCTAAGAAAGCACTACTTCAGAGTTACTCTAACAGCCATAATAAATAATGTTACCTTTGGATTGAACCACTAAGGTCATGTAATGAGCAGAGTAATAACGCATCCAGAATTCTCTCAATCTAGCATGTGTATCAATATCATTCTTTTTTGGCTCATGCTTAAGAGTGTCAGCATTTCCTGTAAAAAGATGAAAGCTTATAGAAATAACTAAGTTCACTTTATTAAAATCTTCTACAACAATGCATGTTCTGCAACCATACATGAAATAACCCAAGTGACTCAAGTACACCGAACCAGAGTATAATGATAATAATATCATATAAAACAAAAATTCACAAGAAACAATTCTGAAGTACATTTTAATACATAAGGAATTAATCTCCAGTTAGGAATAACTTAACAATAGACAGTAATAATTACGTAAGCTTCCTTGCTTAATAATTAGACAAATACTCAATTAAGGTTTTCTCTTTGAATTATTTTAATACTATTCTGCTTATTTCTTAAAAATGAAACACATAAAGCAAGGATGCCATATAAAATGTATATAACTGCACAATATATATAAGGAAGCAAAGCATACTTTGAATGAAGTATAATTTTCACTTAATTCCAGATTCTACGCTATGGTCTATCGGATTAATACAAGGCTGTAACTGAATTCTACCACCAAGAATAAGTCATTATGAAAAATATCAGTTAAACAGCTTATAAGTTAAACAAAATTAGGTCATAGTTTAGAAACTATTACAGAAATCACTGCTGAGTCTGTTGATAAATAGAAATGTCAGGTTGGGGTAGGGCACAGACTTTATAAATAAATCAACAGATGTTCAAATTCCACATCTACCATTTATGTTGACTTAAACAAATAAGCAAACTTCCATGAACCTGTTTATCTTTAAATGGAGATGACAATAGTACCTATCTCTTAACATTGTGATAATGAGCAAATGAGACAATTCATGTAGTATTAGCACAGTACCTAGCACTGAGAATACATTCACAAAATGTTAGGTGCTAGTCTTGCTATATTCAATGTTAGAGAACCAAATATAGATATACTTACCTTTCTATTTGACATATATACCTTCCTATTTGAAAGGCTATCTGGCTATCCTAAAAGGTAAAAGGTACTTAGCTACCTAACATTATAATTTTCAATTCTTTATCAACTTCTCTTATTCTCAATTTTCCTTAACTAGAAACTACGAAATAAGATAAAGTATTTAGTACCTTACCCCAAAAAAATTTCCCCATAGGATGTCCAGGTCTAGCAAGGCTTCCAAACAACATTTCCTTTCTGTTTGCATCAGAAGGCCTTGCAAGTTGATATTCTGTCAATTTTAAAGAAACACTTTTAATAAAATGAAATTCAGTATCTCCTTTAATATCTGGAAATTCAAGCATACAGAACTGAAAGCAAGAGAATAACAAAAATGAACTTTATGAACCACGTTTTAAGACTGAAGTGGGAAACTAAATGATCCAGCCTGGTTCTATGACTTAACATAGCCTGTTACTTTAGGTAAACCAATTCATTTTTCTAGAGTTTTAACCTTATTTTTTAGATGAAACAATGTAATGACCTGAAGTTTCAGCTCTAGGATGCTATGTCCAAGATTTTACTGATGAAAGTGTTAAAAAAAATAAAAAGTTAAATTCCTTTTATCTAGAAATGTGGTCATATATATTGATTATTTAAATTTCCTCCAAAGCCAACAATGTTGGCAATAAAGTATGATGGTTAAGAATAATCACTTTGAAGTCAAAAGTATCTTGGCTAGTGCTGAGACTGAATGTCTGTGCCCCTCCAAAACTCAAATGTTGAAACCTAATCCCCAATGTGAGGGTATTTGGAGGTGAAGCCTGTGAGTAGTGACTAGGTCATAAGGGCACAACCCTCATGAATGAGATTAGTGCCTTAAAATAGAGTTCCCTCACCCCTTTTGCCATGTGAGGGTACAGAGTGAAGGCAGCAGTCTATGAAGCAAAAAGTAGGCCCTGACCAGACACCAATCTGCCAGCACCTTGATTTTGGAATTCTCAGCCTCCAAAACCAGAATAAAATAAAATTTTATAAAGTAAAATAAGTTTCTGGTTTATAAGTTTATAAGTCACCTAGTCTATGGTATTCTGTTATGGCATTCCGAACAGACTACAACAGCTAGAATCCCAGTTCTGTCATGTATGAAGCTGAACATCCTTGAGGAGGTTATCTAACTTCTCTGATTCTATTCCTCCAAAACTGTAAGAAAATAAATTTGCTTTACTTTAAGCCACAACATTTATGATATTCTGTTCAGCAACAACAGATAACTAATATAATACACATGTAAACATGTCTATTGATAAAAACAGAATATAAACATCTTAACATCTAAGAGATCACATGTTCCCACTTGATTAGATTAAAAGGGTGTATTAGTATGCCCTTCACCGAAATCCCTAAAAAATGCTATGGAGGCAATTATAAATGTTTATGTGAGAGTATAAACTGTCATTAAAATAGTTAATTACTGAAAATAACTTTTTTCTTTTTCTCCTTTTTTCTTTTAGCAATAAATTAATCCCATTTTTAAAACCTACCCTATGAATATGTTACATGAGCTTCTGACACTAAATATATTCAAGAAACCTAGGAAACACTGAACAGATCGATCTGCACTATGCAAACAAGTGTTTATAAATGTATGTATATACACACTCCATTGAAAGAATAGACCAGTGTCAGATGCGGCAGTTCATGCCTGTAATCCCAGTGCTTTGGGAGGCTGAGGCAGGAGGATCAATTAAGGCCAGGAGTTTGAGACCACCCTGGACAACATAGTGAGACCCTGTTTTTAAACATAATTTTAAAAATTAGCTCGGCATTATGGTGCACATCTATAATCCCAACTACTTGGGAGGCTGAGGCAAGAGGATGGCTTGAGCCTAGGAGTTCGAGGCTGCAGTGAGCTATGACTGCATCACTGTACTCCAGGGTGGCAAAGAGAGACCTTGTCTTTGTAAATAAATAAATAAATAAGAGCGATCTTGTCTCTATGAAAGAAAGAAAGAAGGAAGGAAGGAAGGAAAGAAGGAAAGAAAGAAGAAGGAAAGATAGATTTGACCAAAAACTGATAATCAATGCAAAGAACAGTGATGAAGTAATAGTTAGCATTAGCTAAAAAATTAAAAAGCCAGGAAAGAAAGAATCTCTGCCATAAGCAGGTACAGACAAATAAAAGAAAAAGAAAATGACCCTACGAAATAATGAAGCTGCAAGAGCTGTTGAAGGTTCAATAGACTTTATCTCCTTATATATGGAGTTGGCCATCCAAGCATGCAGGTAACTAGAAAGATGTGAATGAGACAAGTAACACCTGAATGACAGAAGAAAGACTGCCCCATCTGTATAGAACAGAAAAAAAAACCAAAACACTTGATTATTGAGCTTTCAAAATTGGTTAATAAATATTCAAGTAATTTATGGCAGTTATAAATATCAGATCACAAATTGAAATCTAGGACTTCTATCATTAAAAACAAAGAAACAAATGAACAAAAATGTAACAAAACCCTTCCTTACTTAAAAGCTCAGCATAAACCAAAACTATGTACTGCAGATGTGTTTGTGCACATCATATGTTACATGTATATATATATATTTTTTTCTACATTATTTCTTTTTTCTTTTTTTGAGTTGGAGTCTTACTCTGTCGCCCAGGCTGGCACGCTCATGGCCACCACAGCCTCGACCCATTAGGCTCAGGTGACCATTCCACCTCAGCCCTCCAAGTAGCTGGAACTACAGGCATGCACCACCATGCCCAGCTATTTTTTTTTTAATTTATTTTAGAGATGAGGTCTCACCAAGTTGTCCAGTCTGGTCTCAAACCTGTGGGCTCAGGCAATCCTCTCATCTCAGCCCCCCAAAATGCTGGGATTCTAGGTGTAAGCCACCATGCCTGGCCTTTTTCTACATAATTTTTTAAAAGCATAATAAAATATATTCTGACTTAAACTTTTAAAATCTAATTAAAGGTCTACTTTTTTAAACACTGATTTCAACCTACTCTAGAAACAGTGTGAAGAAAAATATACTCATAAGCATTTAAGACACAGATAATATTTCTTAGTACTCAACATATGAGAAGTACTTTCAGAGTTATCCTTAGTTATTTTTTTTCATCCATTCAACAGATATTTAGCTGGGTCTAAGATAAAACAGACATTATGGTAGGCAAGTAACATAAACGAAGAAAATAAATCTTTGATTTCAAGGTTCTTTCAAGGAAGAACCTAACCATCCCATCCTCTTTTACAAATAAACTGAGCATCACAGCTAGAAACATTTCTGTAAGCTAAGCAGGAGCCTGTTGTCTTCCAAATGGCTCTAGCCATCTATAGCTTACTCAGCCTAGTGAATGCCACAGTCATTATTAGAACTAGATACTAAGTCAAGCCATGGAGGAAAATGCTACAAAAAGAGGAACAGATATAGAGAACTTGCCTCTTCAGTTGCTATAATCCAAGCCTAACCTATGTGAATTGGAAGGCCCCCTAAATCTAGTATTAAATATTTCTGATGCTAAAATAATACAAGCAGGGATAACCTATAATGGTGACATTTGTTGGTACTATGTAATTAAGGAATAGTTGTAGCACAGAGCTATTATGAAGCCTCACCCTATACAATATAAGCACGCAGTTTTCCTTATTGTCTTCATTCTTTAAATCTCAAAGATAAGGGAAACAGTCAAAAAGAAAAATTAAATGAACTTCCTGCTCAGGGGTTTAGTTTCTTTATCCATAAAGATATATCCAATTGTTTTCAGAACTACCAAAATGCAAGTCACAAAGCACCAACAGACCTGGGTAACAAAGGTTAAGCTATATCAATATAGAAAGCTATATTTAATATAAACTCTCAGAGAAATTGTCTCTTTTTGCAAAAATAGCAAGTGAACTTTTAAAGTTTAAACACCCATTATTAATTTGAAGAATTGGTTCCTATCCTGTGGAATATTAGCCACTATGGTGAAAAGCTTAAAAAAATGATGAAATCCACCATCATTTTCATTTATTTCAAATCTATACTGAATTAGAAATTTAATGACTTCAAAAATAAACACAATACATCTATTTCAATTTAGCCCTTTAAAATATAGAGATAAAATGGTACAGGGACCAAGAAGAATAAATGTACTGAACAACTTGTTTGATGAAGGAAAAAACTTTAATAAGACATAAAGCACTCCTCTTACCACTGTCAACAGCTTCAACTTCACGGTCAATTGCATCTCTGATCATTAGTGGATGGATAAAGAACTGGGCCCATCTGATCAAAAAATAAAACAAAATTGGCATTTCTGTTTCTGTTCAGTTTCATCAGTCAACATCTACTATTTTAATTAAGAAATTTTACTAAGTTAGAGATTTAATTCATAGTAATCACAAAATCTAAATAATATTCTACATTTCTATTATTTTAAAGTCCACATACTACTTTAACTTTTTTTTGTTGTTGTGTCGGAATCTCACTGTGTCACCCAGGCTGGGGTATGGTAGCACATTCATGGCCACCACAGCCTCAACCTGCTGGGCTCAGGTGATCCTGCCGCCTCAGCCTTCTAAGCAGCTGGAACTACAGGGGTGTGCCACCATGCCAGACTAATTTTTTTTTCAATTTATTTATTGTAGACAAGGTCTCGCCATGTTGTCCAGGCTGGTCTCGAACCCAGGGACTCAGGCAAGTCTCTGGCCTCTGCCTCCCAAAGTGCTGGAATTACAGGCATGAGCCATCGTGCCCAGCCAGCTTTAACCTTCTCATTGTGAAATATAATAATCATACAGAAAAGTATATAAAATATGAACAAAGTGGTAGGTACACTTAAAGTCTAGACTTTTTCACGACTATACAATGTGTCCATGTACCCAAAAATCATTTGTACCCGCTAAAGTGATTGGAAAAAACAAAAGAAAACATGTACACATAGACTAATGTACAATGAAAACATCTGAGTGGTCCACCCAGGTGAAGAAATAGACCAGAGCCAGTACTCAAGAAGCACCCAGCACCTACCCTTCCCTCAAGAGATACCCTGATTTATATGGAAATCCCTTCTCTGCTTTTCTTTATAGTTTTACCACCTGTAACCTATTTCTGGATCAATGTTTATCCTTTCTATGTCATTATCAACCCTAAGGAGCCTTTTCAGAAATTTTCTCCTATTCATTCCCTTGTGAAATTTTACCACCATAGATAGTTATTCATATAATGTTACGTGTATCCATGTCTTTGCATATAAAGAGTTCATAAAGCTTACTCTTTTTATTCAATGTGAAGTTACAAATGACTAAGAATTTTTTTTTTTTTTTTTTTTTTGAGTTAGGAGTCTCACTCTGTCGCCCAGACTGGAGTGCAGTGGCCGCTCCCGGCCACCGCAGCCTCGACCTGCTGGGCTCCGGCGATCCTTCCGCCTCAGCCTTCCGAGTAGCTGGAACTACAGGCGCGCGCTACCACGCCCGGCTACCGGCTAACTTTTTAAAAAGTTTTATTTATTGCAGAGATGAGGTCTTGCCAAGTTGCCCAGGCTGGTCTCAAAGCCCTGAACTCAGGCAGTCCTCTCATCTCCACCTCCTAAAGTGCTGGGATTACAGGCGTCAGCCATGGTGCCTGGATTACCTTTCTTAATTCAAAAACAAACAAAAAAAGTAATAGCCCAAAGACAGAAAAGTGAACACACTATGTGTATAATAATGCAATCCAACCACACTGTTGAAAAGTAAGGCAAAGAGAACTGTGCATTTCTTTAACAAATTACTTCATATAATAAAAATGCTTTTAGAGAGAAGAATATCAAATGTGTAATAGTTATCCTTCAAATCTAACCAGCATGCATTAATTAAATGAAAGGAGTATTTTAATAATACCATAAAAAGAAACACATGGAAATAAAACAAAACACAAGTATCATTAAAGGTGCAGTACCCACAATAAAAGGTTGATTGAAACAATATCTTGTTATATGATGATCAGATGGCTAAATGAATGAGAAAAAAATTACCATGCTTCAAGATCAGACATGTTCCATTCAAATGACTGGTTTTTTTTTTTAAATGTAAGAAAGGTAAATTTAGATTCTAAAACACATTCTGAAGCTATTTGCATTTACTGCTTATAACAAATTTCTGGAGTATGCTTCTAGTCATGTTAAATGGAAATGATGTGCTTCAAGGTCAGCCAAGATAAAGGTGAAACATTCACTCAGATGTGGAATGTTTTAATGCAGTTTCGTTACTTTCATGGAATTGAAAATAAAGCTCATCTGGTATCTTCACACTAATCATTTCCTCTTTCCAGGCCTTTTTCTTGATGAATGATGGATGAAAAAAAACAGACCCTGTGGCTGAATGTCAATTTCTACACAAATGCATTTTCTTAGCTCCATTTTTAAAAGGAATTCACCTTGCTGACATTAATCACTAACACTTCAGGAGATAAGCTGACCAAAATCACATTTTTCCAGCTACAAAACCCATAAATAATACTCTCAACAGCTAACCACACCACAGCTTTCAGACAGTTAAGGCAGCAATGCCATCCTTACACAGTTTCACCAGAGTAAAATCACACCACGTCCCACAAGATGTGCACCCAGCTCAGAAAACACTGTAGACACTCATGAAAGCAGGAGGCCACGTGGGAAGCCACGTGGTTTCCACCTAGTATGACTACTCTGGATTCTTGGGCTCTGCAAATCCCAGATGTCAAGTTCTGTTTCAGTTGAATCAGCAACCTCTCACAAAACATGACACATGCCTACAAAATCAGTCTAATGTTTAAAGAAAATATACCCCAAGCTGGGCGGCTCACACATGTAATCCTAGCACTTTGAGAGGTGTATGTGAGGATTACCTGAGCCCAGGGGTTTGAAACCAGCCTGAGCAACATGGTGAGACCTCGTCTCCACAATAAATCAAAAAATCAGCCAGACATGGTGGCACCTGCTTGTGGTTCCAGCTACTTGGAAGGCTGAGGTGGAAGGGTCACCTGAGCCCAGCATGTCGAGGCTGCGGACACCAGTCTGGGTGAGAAACTCTAACTCAAAAAAAACAACAACGAAAACCCCCAAACAAGCAATAAAAGAAAGCACACCCCAAATCCAATACAAAATCATATATATTTGGAACTCACAACACCCATAATTAAAAAGGTAAAAGAGGACAATTTCATAAACAAGTTCAAAAAGAAAAAAGTTAAACATACAAGAAACTGGAATGCTCTTCAGACAGACTTTGAAGATTTTTCCATTAAAAAGCAGGTAACACCAGATTTGCAATCCTAATCTGTTTTTCATACAATGAAGTATTGTCATTTCCTCTGGATGTGAGAGTATCGGAGTGACCTTTTCAGAAACAGACTGGGGAGGAGCAAGATGACATAATACATTGCCAAGGAGGCAAAAGCTAAAGAACACATCCAAAAATGGCAAAAAAAAAAAAAAAAAAAAAAAGAGAGGGTAACTTTAGGTGTAAAAATATCAGCAACCAGAAGAATGAGAAGAAAGCAGAGTTTGGTAGCAAGTCTCACCTAAGTTTCCAACATATAAGCCATTTTAAAGAATGCTGATTAGAGAAACCATCTAGTAAGGATATGGTGGCACACACACCAAGGCAGCACTGCGCTGGCTTTGACGCTGTATGATCTGCTCTGTGCTCATGGCTAAAGTGGAGGCCTTCTGATAGACTATGACACCATGTATGTTCATTCTTGTCATTTACAAAGGACAAAACCTGCAGTCTTCCTTACCATCTACTATCTCAGCTTAACCAATTAAACTCAAAAATTACACACTTGCTTAATGAGTCACTATGCATATATAAGCATGAGATTATGGAAATAAATTTCACTCAAATTCAACACCAAAATTATCTAGGTATATTTCCAAACCTATGTTATTCAACTAAGATTGTGATAAATTTTACTACCAAAAGGTAAAATCACACCAGAGCTCAAAACACATCCTTGTCCATTAATGAGACACTATGAAATGCTTGGCGCAAAGCCTCATTTTTGGGTCTGATTAATCAGGCCTGTCCTTAATGACACATTTCTCCCCTAGGTCAAATCACACAGAATTCTGCAATGTGAAATGTTCAATCATTTCAATGAAACCATGAAATATTACAAGCTGTTTCACAATTCCATAACTTGAAATGATAACTACCCTAATTTGAAGCTCAGAAGTGTTTTATAACAAAATAAAAATCCTTCCCTGATGATTTGTCTTAGTGAAGTGACTACAAAGGACTAGTGAAAATGAATTTTTTGGTTGAAAGAAAAAAAAAATTAATGAGTCAGCACCTGGCATGCCAGACCACACTTCGTCTCCCACCACCCTGCCCAGTGCTTTGACCCTCTGCAGTACCTGGGGTGCCAATGTGACTCATTACCTGTTTTGAGGCTGGGACTGAACTCTCGGCTAGTGCTGGGAGGTGGGAAGGCCTCCGGGGCTGTCTGTGCTGGAAGGGTTCGATATGGAGGAGGAGTCAACTCTTCGTCACCAGAGAAGCTCCTCCGCACCCCGCCTGTCATGGGCAGGCTCGACAAACTGACAGGCTTCTTCCCAACTGGCATCTTCCTCTCTAAATATCAAGTCAGACTACAGTAAGCTTTCACTGACATGTGTGGTAGAAAAGTGCATTATATCACCAGGAAGGCTGTGCTGCATAGGACACTCTTTTTTTTTGAAAAGAGAACCAACTATGCAAGTTCTGAAAATAAGGGAGAGAGAGCGAGTGTGTGTGTGTATGTGTGTATGTGTGAGTTGGGGGAGATCGCTTCTACTCTCTAATAACTAATCCTAGTTCTGACTCTGAAATGAATTTCAAACCAAACAAAACAAAATGAATTGCAAAGAACTTTTAGTGAGGACAACAGCTGGCTCATTTCTTTCAAGAAAAATCTCTTCTTGAGGTGGGTTGAAAGCACAGTGGAAGAAAGAAAGGGTCTTAAAACACAACTCTCAGAGTAGTATCTCACTGCTCATGTAAGCCCAAACACTGGCCTTCATGAAAAGATCAAAGTAAGTAAAAAACTTTAAATGCATTATCTGGGTG
This sequence comes from Tarsius wallacei, assembly GCA_963574415.1. NCBI lineage: Eukaryota > Metazoa > Chordata > Mammalia > Primates > Tarsiidae > Tarsius > Tarsius wallacei. The sequence continues at coordinate 41,497 of CAUYQG010062788.1, read as the reverse complement.
TCAGGATTTTATTGATATGAAACGTGCTACCCTATTTTTTAGTTTATAATGCATTCCTTTAGAAAACCTTTTATTCTAAAAAGTACTTCTACAACTCAAAGCTTACTGCCTATAAATTCTCAAGCAATCAAAAGTCTTTTGAAACAAATTTATCCTGCCCTCTGGGTACAGTTTCATAAGCAAACATAAGCCTTCCAAGACTTGTACACTGCTTTCGCCAACTGAAAAAATACCCTATACTTTGCAGATACTGACCAACCAAGCACAGTACATTCAATCAGGCTGGAAGCTGAAGGATACTTACATATCATTGTGACTAAGAGTTATGTCTGTTTTCTTTCAGAGTATAAAATGACCCAGGTAAGAGCAATAAAAAGTTATGCTACACAACATCAGCACTAAAAGATAAATCTAAGTCTGACAGTATTCCTATGTAAAAGGATCTGGAATCCAAGCTACTAGTGAGTACGATTTAATTCTCAACTGCCAAACCAAAACCATGTTCAGTGACCGCTTAGACTTTTTTCTGATATACTCAGAGGTGAAAATGCAAGGAGAAATCTCCACCTCTTACTATTTATGGTAGCCCTGGAAAATGATGAAATTTAAGGCAGAGGTTAATGCTGTTTTTCTGCTCCAGAATTACTACACCTTAAAAAAAAGAGGCTTTTGTCTAAAGGATCCTCTTGGTAGAACACTACCTACTTTCAAAAGTGCTAGTTAATAACTGTCATTTTGTTGCATGAACATAGTTCATTACAAAGCAAGCTAGAACAATGAAGCCAATCAGCTGTCTATTTCCATACAAAATAAGCACTACCAAGGAACAGACCACTGATGGATGATCTTAGGTACCAACAACCAAAGAGCTATAAGACAAAACAACAACACTGGAATATGATAACCTACAGGCAAACTTAAAAACCAACAAAAGGTTTTATAGCCAATCTGCTATTGAGAGCAGCCTGCTGCAATGGATAACAGGTTTCTAATTCCCAAATTCTTTATTTGGGTAACTAAGGTTTTGCGAGAAAAATTTTGAATAAACTACTGAGTAATATTAAAAATAAAAAAAAGGAGGCAGTACTCTTAACAGTGAAAACTGCTGCTTCTTAAGACAGCACTACTTATTACTATTCCTTATCCTAAATTCCAACACTCAAAAGGTTTTCTTGTAAAACCTTGGCAACAAAACCATACCTTACTTGGTGATACTATTTATAATCTCTATTTGGCCCATTTAATGTAATTGTGTATGTATATTTTGCTTCAGAAAATGTTTCAGAGTCTGGGGTGTTGTTATATATATATGTCACACAGACTGTCTTTTCTAAAATCCCAAAAATTCTGAATTCTAATACACATCTGACCCCAAGAGTTTCTAATGAGAGACTGTGGGTCCATAGTTTTCTTTCTGTGTCCAAAGGTCAATTTAAAGATATTAGAGATAATGTCATCCTATTAAGTACTATTCATATGATACAGTTAAAGAATATGCTACATGTGGACCAAAATTCATTTTTCCAGCTAATCCAGAAATCTGATAATAAATATCAATAAAAAGTGGGGTACTGATATTATTACTTTATTAATTACGTATTTCTTCCCATGTTCACAGTCCATTAATTCAAAATAATTTAAACCTCGTAAGCCAGAAGCAAACCCTTCAAATTGAAGGAGGCAAGTGAATCGTGTATACAAAACTTATATAGCATACGTCATATAGCCACTGAGTAATAAAAATTTTTTTTTTTTTTTGAGCTGGAGTCTCACTCTGTTGCATAGGCTGGAGTGCAGTGGCATGCTCACGGCCACCGTAGCATCACCTGCTGGACTCAGGTGATCTTTCCGCCTCAGCCTTCCAAGTAGTTGGAACCACAGGCATGCACCACCACGCCTGGCTAATTTTTTAAATTTTATTGTAGAGATGAGGTCTCACCAAGTTGCCCAGGCTGATCTTGAACCTCTGGACTCAGGCAATCCTCTCGCCTCCGCCTCCCAAAATGCTGGGATTACAAGTGTGAGCCACTGTGCCTGGTCAAAAACCATTCTTAATTTGACATTTTGGAAAGAAAATTCTGAAATCTTAAGTCTTGTCCAACAGAAAGTAAAAAGACAGGAGAAAGCAGCCTGTGTTACTCACTTTACAGAAAGCTTAATGATCACACCTGTCAGTCCACTGACATAAAGAATGCTCCTATGTGAATGCCTTCCAATCACTTACTATGAATGGGAACTGACTTTGATTGCTTGGTTTGACAATGCTCTCTACAGTTCTTTTAGGTGAGTATCAGATGTTGCAAGCAGCTGGTGGGCAAAATAATTCTGGATCTGGGGAAGGCTTAGGCCTTTAAAAGAGAGGGCAAGAGACAGGCCTGTAGGTTGTTACTAGTGTGAGGCTGACTTGGGTTTCGTGCTGAGAGGATACTTGTTTTTCAAAGCGACACTACTAGAGTGGCCAGTATGTTTTCCAGTTCTCCGCTTAAAAAAAAAAACACAAAAAAACTGTAAACAAACAATTGTAATCAGAAAGGTAACAACAGGGTATATTGGTTCTTTCTGCTTCAGTCTCTGGGATGGTTAATGAGACAGATTAGCACTTATTTGAATATAGTTTCTGAAAATATTTGGCAAGTCTGCTGGAGAAATCTGTTTCAGTTTTAATCCTCAAGTGCACCTTTTAATTTTAAAAATATCTTTAAATAAACATAAATAACCTTATCTCAGAGTGAAATATTCCATGACAAGTTTCATGAAGACAGAAACCTGTGGCTTTCTATGGTGGGGAAATAAGATTTTAAAAGAATCAAATGCAGCTATCAACATATATTACTTTGGCTATTAAAGCCAACAATCATTCACTGTTAGATAAAATACAGCATAGAAAGCATATTTAAGAAAATTTGCTTAAGTCTGACTTTGTCAGCCATCAATCTGGATTTCTTACAATTATCATTCCAGAAAGAGAGTTTTGCTTTATAAGAATGATGGGTTTAGGAGGAGTGCAGTAAGGTGGGAGGATTGCTTAAGGCCAGGAGTTTGAAAACAGCTTGGGCAATATAGAAAGACCCTGTCTCTACAAAAAAAATGAAAAAAATTAGCTGGCTGTGGTGGCACGCACCTGGAGTCCCAGCTACTGGGGAGCCTGAGGCGAAAGGATGGATCGCCTGGGCTCAGGAGGTCAAGGCTGTGGTGACTGTGCCACTGCACTTCAGCCTGGGTGACAGAGTGAGACTCCAACTCAAAAAAAGAGGATGGATTTACTAGGCTTCAAGTCTACAGCATCAAGCACTGCTTTTATTTAAAAGAAAAAGTTTGAAAAAAGATTAAATTTTAGTAGGCTTGGTTTAAATATTTCAGGATTCATTCATGGGTTCTACTCTTTTTCTTTTTTTTTCTGAGTTGGAGTCTCACTCTGTCACCCAGGCTGGCGTGCAATGGCACGCTCACGGCCATTGCAGCCTCACCCTGCTGGGCTCACGCGATCCTTCCGCCTCAGTCTTCCAAGTAGTTGGACCCACAGGCATGCACCACCACGCATTGATTTTATTGTAGATATGAGGTCTTGCCATGTTGCCCAGGCTGGTCTCGAATCAGCGGGCTCAGGCAATCCTCTCACCTTGCCCTCCCAAAGTGCTGGGATTACAGGTGTGAGCCACTGCGCCTGGCTAGCTCTACTCTTTACCATGTATGCTTTAAATACCATGGTAATTATTTTTCCTGTTAATTAAAACATAGGTGTTTCCTGTTATTGAAAAGGTTTGCCTTTTATGGCATACTGCACCTTTAAGCATAATACATAATGCACATCATCAGTTCTCACAAGAGATATCATTTTCTGTGCCAGAACACTGTGACCCCAATTGGTTAACAATTAGAAAATGTATGTGAACACCATGTGGTGACCCACTTTTCTTATGTCCTTTGTATTGCTGGGACTTAGCCTTTTTCTTCTGTTTTGATGACACTGATTGGCTTTCTCTTGACGCTGAAAAATAAAAGGGAAAATTGGTACCAGATAATTGCTTGCAACTCTAGATACAACCTAGGCGAACTATCTTTACTAAGACCATTATGCTTATAAAAGTACATGATGCTTTGAAAATAAAGGTACTTATTCCTACAAAACCACCACTTCAGTACCAGAGAGATTCCACTATTCACTCAACAGCACTTATTATATACCAGTCAGTTTTTAGTTTGTAGTTTTTAACTTACTGAAACAACAAGTGTTATTATTTTGGTTTACTTTGTGACTGTTGTGTTTCTATCATTATGTAACTGACTAATGAATTCACACTGCCATATACACATGGTCTGATTCTGTGATACTGTTGTTGTGTCTTAATGTCTTACCTGGAAACCAATCAGACATAGGTATATTCTCGTCCTGTGAGCTCACAAGATGACTTATGTGAGACAGTCCTCTGAAGAATTGCTGATTTTTACAAAAGGACACCTTTTCTGTATACCAACTTACACTGTGATGCTGGAGGCTGTAGTTGATATCCAGTTAATTGACACCAGCCTACAGGATAGAGGTCAGGGGACTCACAGTCTACCCATTGATCATACTCTTCTTCCCATCCATCAAAATGTATCCTCAAGAGACGATGGATGATTCGAGTTACTGTGGCCACACATATTAACCGTGGCTCCATGAGATCCACTGCTTCTAATTTCATTCCTACACGAAATCCATGATTTGGAACATCCTGACGTGGAGAAACAAGACATTAATATTATAAACAGGGAAGAATGCACAGCTCTACCATCACAAAACATAGAAACAATGTAGTCAAATAACATAATTTAAACCATAAATTCCAAGTAACCACTTAACTATTTACATGTAGTATGAAGGTGAAGCATTTAAGAACTAGTCAGAAAAGGCATTCATTTCTATTCACTCAGATTAAAAATGAAACCTAGTTTGGAAACTAGATTTTTTTTTTTTGAGTTGAGTCTCACTCTGTTGCCCAGGTTGGAGGGCAGTGGCACGCTCACAGCCACTGCAGCCTCAACCTGCTAGACTCAGGTGATCCTCCTGCCTCAGCCTTCCAAGTAGATGGAACTACAGGCACATGCCACCATGCCTGGCTAATTTTTTTTTTTTTAATTGTAGAGATGAGGTCTTGCCAAGTTGCCCAGGCTGATCTTGAACCTGTGGGCTCAGGCAGTCCTCTCACTTTGGCCTCCCAAAGTGCTGGGATTATAGGTGTGAGCCACTGTGCCCACCCAAGATTAGATTTCTAAGTAGAAAAATATATATTGTTTTATTACTGTACATCTGCTTATATTAATCTTCACGAAAAAGTTCTAATAAGGCAAAAATATTTTGATCAACAATGACTTGCAACTGTGAGGCAGGCATCAAAAAACCCCCACATAACGATTATGCTGCCATTTAAATTACCTTATTAAATAGTTTTACTGGTGCTGCAATGGAGCCAGTTTCCCTGAGGTAGTCAAACCATTTAAAAGGAAGTTTTGTGTAACCTAAAAAATATAACTGGTTTAAGTGGCAGTTCATTTAAAGTTAACATAATATTAAAATGCAGGTACAAGGTACACAAAATTTCAAGATTATATGATCAACTTTTAACTCAAGCTAATACTGTTGAGTGCAACAACTCCTCCATGTGATCCAGCATTCCCCACTTTCTAGACACTCTGGTGTATCTACTTACCCTCACGCAATGTGACTCTCTTCTGTTCACTACAAGGGTAGGCCTTCACTTTTTCAATCCCAAGCTTTAGAATAGTCTAGCATGTAACACTTTGGAGCAAATACTATTTAGAATTCTGTTTTGGTTTTTCTCCCTTCTTTTCTTGGAAAAACCCAAGGCTCAAATGTTGAAATTGGAAAATCACCAGTTAAACCCCAAGAGTTAAAGGAAGACAAAACTCCTTTAAAAAAAGGCTAAGTGGTAATCTAGAAGATGTAAACTTCTTTCCCTCAAAGGCTAAAGCACCCGTTAAAAAAAAAAGTTTGTGTATAATAGGCTGTTATGCCTATATTACTGTCTCAACAGTATAACAGAATATCAATTCATATTATAGAATGTACAGGTGCTCAGGCAAAATTCTATACTAACATAATTTAGTAAAGCTAGCTAGAATATAGTGCTTTATGTTCTTTGAGCACCCACCCCATAGCTCTTGTGTGTATGCATATGTTTATCTCTATATACACACACATTATGTATGTAGTATTCACATAGCAAGAAATTCCAGAGCTGTGTTAAATGTAGTAAACAGGTACCATGTAAGAAGAAAGCAAGGATTCAAATCCGGTGTTTAAAATTAGGTTGAAGTACCTCTGGGTGGAGTCAGTTCAATCATGTTAATTTCACAGAAACCGACAGGGAAAATAGAAGGAGAGGTTGCATGATAACAGAACCAGTCAGATCCATCTGCTGCTTCTGAGCCATCGATCCCAATCATCAGGAATCCTTCAGCCAGCACCTTTCAAATGGAAAGAATCCCAAGTCCTTGAAGTCAGATAGCACTATTATAAAAATATACTTAAATTAAGTGACAATCTAAAAGAAAGAAAAATCTATTACATAAAGGTCTCTTAAAAGTGAAAACTAGGCTGAGCGTGGTGGCTCACACCTATAATCCCAGCACTTTGAGAGGCCGAGGTGAGAGGATTGCCCAAGTCCATGGGTTTGAGACCAGAGTGGGCAACTTGGCGAGACCTCATCTCTACAGTAAATCAAAAAATTAGCCAGGTGTGGTGGCGTGTGCCTGTAGTTCCAGTTACTTGAAAGGCTGAGGCAGAAGGATCGCCTGAGCCCAGTAGGTCGAGGCTGTGGTGGCCGTGAGCGTGCTCTGCACTCCAGCCTGGGCTACAGAGTAAGACTCCGACTCAATAAAAAAAAAAAAAAAAAAAAAAGAAAATTACTCCTCTACTGAATTATGTTAAATAATAAAAGTTATAATGCAAAACCTATGTAAATTCTAGTGAGTGCCAGAAAAAAAGCAGGATTACACAGAGGTGATCTCAGAGGTCTGGGAAAAGTAGCGTCTTTGCCAACGGCTAGAGCTGCCTGCTGCTGCGGTATAAGGACACTGGGCTGAGTGCTCTTATCATATACCAGTCTAGTCTCAGCTAGGCTTTAAATTCTACTCAGGAACACTTTTACTTCTTTCATTTTGACTTATCACATAGAGGAGTTTTTCCAAACCTTTTCCACCTTCTTCAAGTTCCAACTTGATCTCTCTTATGACAATCATTTTCCTCTATGGCACAACTAAGACCACCCACATAAGCATCCTCTTATGACTTTCTTCATGCTCCAGACTGCTGTAACAAGTTGCTCTCTCTGCACTTTTAAAAATGAAGACAAACTTCTCCATCTTACCTATCATACCACTGGAATTTTGCTGCAAAAACACCATCTCTTATACTCTGTTTCCCAATTTCCATATTAAAAGTATTTGTAATCCCAGCACTTTGGAGGATTGCTTGAGGCCAGGAGTTCGAGACCAGCCTGGGCAACATAGCGAGACCTCATCTCTACAGAAAAACAACAACAACAAAACTTAGCTGGGTGGCTGGCATGTGCCTATAGTCCCAGCCACTCAGGACACTGACGCAGGAGATCTCTTGAGCCCAGAAGGTTGAGGCTGTGGTGAGCCATGATCATGCTACTGCACTCTAGCCTGGGTGACAAAGTGAGATCCTGACTCAAAAAACAAATACGTTTATCCTGAAATAGGTTCAAAGTTACAGAAAAGGTACAAAAATCTAGAGACTCAATTTGAGTTACATACTATGTATCTCTTTGCAGTCTGATTTCTGTTCTTATGTAAACTGCTAAATTCATGAATAAACTCCTAGTTTGCCCAATCCAGTGACTTGGATTAAACTTCAGCCTCAATGTAACATCTGATTCTTATTGCTGACTCTTAACTTTCTGAAACATTTTTCTCCCAGACTCTCATCACATGATGTTCTACTGCTCAGTCTTCTCACTTCTGTGATCATTCTGTCTGCATTTCTTTTGGTGGTTGCCCTTTTACTGCTAACCCTTAATTCTCTGATTTTAGCTTTTTTCTTTGTTTTGATGACCCCCCTCACACCCAGTGCTATAATGATCAGTGGCTGACACCACTGTTTCCTAAAGTTTTATCATGAGTTTGCCTCCTTCCAGTGTCTAGTAGGTAAAACCTGCATGTTCAACATATTTTCTGGGTTAGAACAGAGCATCAAAGCAACAACTCCTCTCTTACTCTTTTAGAGGTTTGTCAAAAATCACGTTCACAACTCCATCTCACTCTGCCATTACTCTTTCTCTTGACTTGGTATTTTGTTTGACATTACTACTTTCAGCCGCCCTCTATGGACACTTTCCCTCTTCCAGTTAAATTTTCCTTCAGTATGACCTCCATTCATGTCAGAACCTTCACCTACTTATTCTGTCTACCAGAAAACTCTCGATAGCCTGACCATCATTTAAAGCCTGTACTGTCCGGTTCCATTATCTTGTGGCTTCTGTCCCCAGGTGCCTTTCTCCTAGCTATTTCTACATATTAGACATGTACAACAACTTTCTGTTCAAGCTCAACAGCTCTAAGACCTCTGGACAGAACCATGCCACTTTCCATTCTTCTAAATAAAGCCAATGGGACCAGCGGCTTGTATGTATCATGCAGGAAAACAAGCCAAAGGTTGGGCTCAGCTACATAGACACTCTCAATAATTAGAATGAACAGACACAGAGACTATCATCAAGTCTTGGGTAGGAGCTGGAACTGAACGGCTGTGATACAAAACAGGGTCAAGGGCCTCCATGTATGGACTGGCTGAGCAAGAGACCAGTAGAGAAAAAGTGAAAGAAAAGTAGCAGCAACTCAGGGCAGGACAGAGATGGACAAAGGGGCTTCTGAGGGTAGGGATCATATTGGCCTGTGCCTTGCTAGTTCTCATCCTTGTGTCTTTGGACGTCCATAAGACTGCCCACTATGTCCTTAGAATAACTCTGCTGAAGTTAACTTGAAGAGTTTCTGGTCCTTATAAACAAAAACCTTAACCAGAATATCCAGTGCAACTGTTCGGATGTGCATGTATGTGCACTAAATGTGTCTTGCACTTTCCCACCATTGTGCTTTCATGCACATTTTCTCTCTCCCTTGGCATCCTCTCCTCCTGCATCTCTGCTGGGCCATTTTCCCATCCTTTAAGATGTGGTTTTCAAATGCTCCTATTCTGAAAAGCTATCTCTAACTCCTTAAAAAAGATGTGATCTTACCTTTCTTTGCATTCCAAAAGAACCTTGTATCCTTCTTAAGTTATATTATCATATATTAAACTTATTTTTGAAATCTTACCTTAGTTTTACAAGGCTAAGCTTTTTAGAGTCCAATCAAATCTACCATGGAGAGTATTATTTTCTGGATGATGCTTGATATTCTACTCACTGGACATTTCTCATTTTCTTTTTCTTTTTTTGAGTTGGAGTCTCACTCTGTCTCCCAGGCTGACACCCCAGGTGTTGACCTGCTGGGCTCAGGCAATCTTCCACCTCAGCCTCCCAGGTAGCTAGAACTACAGGCGTGCGCTACCACATCCAGCTAATTTTTGATTTATTGTAGAGATGAGGTCTTGCCAAGTTGCCCGGGCTGGTCTTGAACCTGTGGGCTCAGACAATCCACTTGCCTTGGCCTCCTAAAGTGCTGGGATTACAGGCTGAGCCACTGAACCCAGCCTCTTTTTTTTTTGAGTCAGGGTCTCACTCTATTGTCCAGGCTGGAGTGCAGTGGCACCATCATAGCTCACCACAGCCTCAAACTCCTGGGCTCAAGCAATCCTCCAGTCTCAGTCTCCCAGGTAGTTGGGACTACAGGCATGAACCACCAAGCCTGGCTAATTTTTCTATTTTTTCTAAAGATGAGGTCTCGCCAAGTTGCCCAGGCTGGTCTTGAACTCTTGGGCTCAAATGATCCTCCTGTCTCAGCCAAAGTGCTGGGATTACAGGCATAAGCCACAGTGCCCGGCAAGGACACTTCATTTTCATTTCACAGAACACATTATGGTACAATGGCAATGTTTCTGAAACCTGGCTGACTGTCAGAATCACCTAAAGAACTTTTCTTTTCTTATGCTTTCTTTTTGAAAACAATACAGATTTTTGGGCAGCAGTTTTGTGATTTTGATTGAGTAAGGTAAGAAGTACATCATGGTAGTCTTTGTTTTAAATCTTATCAGGTGGTTCTGATCACTGGTCAGGTAAAGAGGAAAAGCAGGCTTTGGAGCCAGTCTTATCTAGCTCTGTGACCATGGGACATCTTAAGTGTTTTTAATTCTTTTGGCTTAAAGTTATAAACTGTGTTGAAATGCAAATCACAATTTAAGGTACATATTTATGTAAGCAGATTCTGGATCAGCAGTTTTTAACCATGACTGTACATGAGAATCACCTGAGACTTTTAAAAAACCGCCAATATTAGCCAGATGTGGCAGCTCATGCCCAATTACTAGAGATGCTGAGGACCCCTTAAGCCCAAGAGATTGAGACCGCAGTGACATATATTGCCACTGTCCTCCATCCTGGGCAACAGAGTGAGACGACACCAAAAAGAAAAAAAAAAAAAGCCAAGTTAGGGCCCCACCCCTGACTAATTAAATCAGAACAAATGGAGTCTATTCACCTGTTTTTAAAAAAAGTTTCCAGAGAATTGATGCTTAGAATTGAGAACCACTCTTCTAGGTTTTTTTGTAAGAGCAGTTTTAGATGAGAGGGAAAAGAAAAAAAAAGAAAGTATTTCTAAGAGGAAGAAAATGGCCTAAAAAGGAAACACAGGAAACCAAAGATAAACTTGGCCTTGTTACAATTCTGTGGTTGACCAGGAAGTAACTTTAAGTATTTTTCCTCTAACTTAGGATATACTTCCATAAATGAAGACAGTAAACTCAAAATATTAATCTTGATAACAAACTACATAAAAAAATCTGATAAGAGAATTAAAATTTATTTTGAAATTCCTAGTAACCTTCTCTCCAGTGCCGATCCAGATATATACACATTTTATGTCAAAATGAATATGCAAGGGGCCACCTTCTCCTATTAGTTTATGCCCAGCACCAGTAGTTGCATTTCTATATTTTAAAACCTATTCTCTTACCTTTCTAATGGTTGCGACACATATTGTAGAAAGATTTAATGGGTCTATAGCTTCCAATTTCATTCCTTCCTTGAACCATTCCCCACTCTGGTCTACTTCTTTTACCTAAAGAATTATATGAAAGCACATCGACTGTCATAAATACTGCCATTCTAATAATTAAAATTTTATCAATGTGAAAAGATTTACCAGGTGCCTTCTCCTACCTACCTAGTATTATAACTCAAATTTCCATTAAGGTTTAGAGAGAATTCAGACAAATAGAATGTAAAAATAATTATAATAAAGAGTTGTGACTCCTATGGATTACAAGGTCTTAATTCTTTTAGGTGAACATCTGTCATTGTGATTTCCATAATTTTAGGAAAAAACCCACAACCCTCTTTCAAACCTAATTTACAAATGAGGGTTCTTATAAAAACTTCTTACCTTAGCAAATAAATGTGGTGGTGTATCAAAATGTCCATCCTGTTTCTTTGTAATATCTACAAGGAAAAGTTACACACTAATCTGTCAGCATTTGTGAGAAGACCAAAAACCACGTTTCTTTGAAGGCTTCAAACTCACAAGGTATGTAATATTATATAAAACATGGCAAAAAGACATGCCTTCTACATTTATGGTGAGTAATATTCTTTAATAGTTTTCTCTCTCTTCAGGGTACATGTGCATATATGCTATTAAATACATTTAGCCAATTAGATGCTCGTTTAGAAGCATGTTATAATGTGTTTAGTATTAAGTCTAACCACATTTAGTCTTCCTATTTTGATTAAAATTGAATGAAAAAGGAAAAGCCATCTTTAGATCTTTCAAATGGGCTGAATAAGAGTAAGAAAACAATTGTAATTGTGACCAAAAGTGCATTATTTTAAAAATGAGAACAGGTGGAAGGAATATAAAGGAATTAATTAGGACACTGACATGGTGTGAACCTTCACTAATTAAGGTAGAATAAGCAGCCCAAACTAGAATGCTATTTTTGATTTATGCAATTCTGCACAGTAAAACAACCAAGTAGTGTTTGTTAGCCTCAAACTTTCAACAGCAGTTCTTGTGACAGGTGCTTACCAGATCTTTTGAATCGATGGCCTATGCTTCGAGACCACCCGATATGATGGATTAACGGACTATGCATGTGGCACCAGAAGTCATCTGTTCTGTCTTCACTCTCTTCATACACCAATCTTAATCGGCCTCCAATTACACTTTCCACAACTGCCACTCGTGTTCGACACAAATGCCTCTTGTCAACCACTTCTACTCTCATGCAAGGTTTGAAAGAATACTGCATACTCTCTGAAACCTTAAAACAAAAGCAGACAAAAACCTGCTTGGAATTCAGGACAAAAGTCTCCAAAGAAATGTAATGTTGTACTGTTAAAAATACTGAATGCACTTGAAATTTAATACAGGTCATCTGGTTCACAAAATTAAAACAATTCCTTAAAAATCTCCTAGGCGGCCAGGCAGGGTGGCTCACACTTGTAATGCCAGCACTTTGGGAGGGAAAGGTGGGAGGCCAGGAATTCAAGACCAGCCTGGTCAACATAGTGAGAACCAGTTTCCAGTAAAACTGAAAATAAAATTAGCTGGGTGTGGTGGCATGTGCCTGTAGTCTCAGCTACTTGGAAGGCAGAGAAGGGAGAATCACTTGAGGCCAGAGCTTTGAGGCTGCAGTGAGCTATGATTGCACAACTATACTCTAGCCTGGGTGACAGAGCAAGACCCTGTCAAAAGAAAAAAAAAATTTTCTAGGTTACCTTTTTTTTTAGAGCTCTTCAGTCTTTATAAGATCTTGCCTTTACCTTTTGTGAGAAATCAGGAGGAAGTGTTTTGGCACCAGTAAGTCGTTTCACTAGAAAAGCTTTCCAGTTTGTATACTTATGCTGAATAGCTAAAAGAAAAGAAATAACCAGTTACACTTTAGCAAAAAAAAGACTCATAAGTTATTTGCTAAAATGGTACAAGATGGTAACAAATTTCCCTTTATGTTAGAGTATTAAAGTTCTAAAAAGAGCTTGGCATGGTGGTTCAAGCCTGTAATCCCAGCACTTTGGGAGGTGGAGGTGAGAGGATTGCCTGAGGCCAGGGTGTGAGACCAGCCTGGGCAACTTGGTGAGACCTTGTCTCTACAATAAATCAAAAAATTAGCTGGGTGTGGTGGCATGCACCTATAGTTCCAGCTACTTGGAAGGCTGAGGTGGAAGGATCGCCTGAGCCCAGCAGGCTGAGGCTGTGGTGGCCGTGAGCATGGCACTGCACTCTATCTAGCCTGGGCAACAGTGAGATTCAGACTAAAAAAAAAAAAAGTTCTAAAAAGTAACAAAAATAGAGCAAATAAGTATATGCCTTGCAGGCAAAGAAGGTGCTTGACATCTGAAAAATATTTCAATGTTCATATTACTTTAATGTTACTATGTGTAAAACAGCATTACACACAGATATAAAATTACAGTAAGGGCAAACAAGCTACTTACTTCTAGGAGGAACAAGAGGTTTTCCACTGGCCGCACACCAACCAACTGGATGGATATCAGAACCACATATATTGCACCAGAAGTCCAGACCAGAATCATTTTCAAATCCTTCATACCTTAACAGAGCATTGTAACCTGAAACCAACAAACCAATCACTATATAGTGAGAAAATACAATGAAATAAAACAATACTGCATCTTTCATTAGTTATCAAATTTTAATATGCATCTGCAACAGAATCATTTGCAGGGTTTGTTAACAGACAGATGTCTAGGCCCCACTAGATACTCTGATTTAGTAGATCTTGGGTAGGCCTGGGAATGTGCATTTTTAACAAGTTCCCAAGTGATGCCGCTGCTACTGGTCTATGGACCAAACTTTGAGAACTATTTGTCCAAAGCAAAATGTTCAACTATTTTCAGAGCATGGGTTCCCTTCCTTGAATGTATTTCAAAGAAAATACATTTCCTCTAGAAAATTTTTTTTTAGGAAAAAAGATTCTCAGAAAAAAAAAAATTCTCTTGAAAACAAGGGTCGAATTGTTCCACTAGAATGCATCATTTTGAAAATAAAAGGCTGTAATAAGATATTAATACCCTGTCTAGTCACAGAAATCCAGTTGAAGTATATTTCAAAAGAACCGCTTTACCCAGTAGGTAGTCAATTACTGTTGGATTATTTGAATGTGGCTACTTCAAGAATTTACATTTTTGGGCTGGGTGCAGTGGCTTACGCTGTAATCCCAGCACTTTAGGAGGTGGAGGCAAGAGGATTCCCTAAGCCTAGGGGTTTGAGACCAGCCTGGGTAACTTGGCAAGACCTCATCTCTACAATAAAAAAAAATTAGCTGGGTGTGGTGGCACACGCCTGTGGTTCCAGCTAACCTGGACAGCTGAGGCAGAAGAATCACCTGAGTCTGGTAGGTCAAGGCTGCAGTGGCTGCGAGTGTGCCACTGTGCTCCAGCCTGGGTGACAGAGTAAGACTCCGACTCAAAAAAAAAAAAACCCCTACATTTTTGTCTTACTTATTTGGAAATAAGATTTGCAAATGCCAGGTTATAAGTTCAATAAACACAAATAAAATTATGAAAAATCACTTAAAAACTCTATGTCTTAGGCAAACAGGAAGCCTTATTTTCTGCAAAGAACAAATATATATCTATCATATCCTATTTATAATTTAATAAACCTTATGTTGATAACAGATTAAGGTTTAATTTAAGGCCTTTAATGTAATAAAAAAAGAGCCCATAAACATTTATTTCAGGCTAGGAGCTAAGTGCAGTCAGCATTTTCATGTGTTAATATCTATGATGAAAATTTATAGCATTAAACCTTCCAGTTCTAAAATCTGATAATTTATACAACAATTTATGAGCATGCTGATTATTGCTGAACTCTAATTTATGATTAACGTCAGGCTCATTTCTACAATGGCATTAAAGTGGCTTAGAAGATTTATGATGCAATTAGATAAAACAGAAATGTAAAATTAGAGATGGAAAGTAGAAGCAATTCTTGGATATTAAATACATTGATCTTTAGAGCTATTTATTTATTTATTTGTTGAGTTGGAGTCTCACTCCATCACCCAAGCTGAAGTGCAGTGGCATGCTCGCAGTCACCCCAGCATTGACCTGCTGGGCTCAGGCGATCCTTCTGCTTCAGCCTTCCAAGTAGCAGGAACTACAGGTGCATGCTATCATACCTGGCTAATTTTTTGATTTATTGTAGAGATAAGGTCTCACCATGTTGCCCAGACTGGTTTCGAATCTGCAGGTTCAAGCAATCCTCTTGTCTCGGTCTCCCAAAGTGCTGGGATAACAAGCTTGAGTTGCCGCGCCTGGCCAGAGCTATTTAAATGTAACTGACTCACACGTAGGACATAAGCAATGTTGTTTTAAATTATAGTTCAGAGGGCTGGGCTTGATGGCTCAGCCTGTAATCCCAGCACTTTGGGAGACTGAGGCGAGTGGACTGCCTGAGCCCGCGGGTTCAAGACCCGCCTGGGCAACTTGGTGAGACCTCATCTCTACAAAAAATAAAAAATGAGCTGGGCATGGTAGCATGTGCCTGTAGTTCTGGCTACTTGAAAGGCTGAGGCAGAAGGACCGCCAGAGCCCAGCAGGTCGAGGCTCCGGAGGTCGGGAGTGTGCCACTACACTCCAGTCTGGGCGACAGTGAAACACCAACTCAAAAAAATATATATATATATAGTTCAGAGAGTAATAGAAGTGATATGGCTAGGGAAACGTGACAAAGAAAAGATGGGGGATTGAACTGGGTAATACAGGTAAGTACAGATAGGACACTCTTGCAAGCATGAACAAAGAACATGCTGTATGAAGGAGAGAGGCAGTGTAAATAACATAGATTATTTACACTGGGGAGGAACAACAAATTTGGCGAGTGGTACATGGTACAACTCGTCAGTAGTTGTAAATGCTATCTATCCTTGATGCATTCGGTACACAGAAGCCATTAAAGATATTTGAACAACAAAAGAAAATTAATATAACTTTCAGGTAAAGTAAGTCTATTTGCAGTACATAGTACAGCGGTATACAGAGTGTTCTGAGGAGGCTGGAGGTAAGACTAGAGAGAGAGAGATGAGTTAGACAGCTCTTGTAGTGGCAATCTATGGACGGCTTTTCTCATCCAAGTGGCTGCCTACTTGGTACTACAGTGCCTACCACTGCACGAGCTGAGTACCTTGTCATATGCCTGGCAGGATTCAGGGTAAAATGTTAAATTTGGCAGGTGTAAGCATGTTGAAAAGAGTAAGTCTAATACTTCTGTACATCACTTATCCACACTGCCTAACAGAAAAGATCCCAAGCCGGGTGCAGTAGCTCACGCCTGTAATCCCAGCACTTTGGAAGGCCTAGGTGAGAGGATGGCTTGAGCCCACAGGTTTGAGATCAGCCCAGGCAACTTGGCGAGACCTATCATCTCTACAATAAATAAAAAAAATTAGCTGGGCGTGGTGGTGCGTGCCTGTAGTTCCAGTTACTTAGAAGGCTGAGGCAGAAGGATGCCTGAGCCCAGCAGGCTGAGGCTGGGAGTGTGCTACTGCTCTTCAGCTTGGGTGACAGAGTGAGACTCCAACTCAAAAAAAAAAAAAAAGAAAAGATCCCTAACACATTTTTATGGCCTGTGATCTAAGAACGGTTTTTACTTTTTTTGTGTTTTTGAGTCTCTGTTGTCCAAGTTGGAGTGGCACTACCATGGCCTTGACCTCCTGGGCTTAGGCAATCTCTCCACTTCAGCCTCCTGAGTAGCTGGGACCACAGGCACGTGCCACCACACCTGCCTAACTTTTAAATTTTTTTTGTAGAGACAAGGTCTTGCTATGTTGCCTATGCTGATCTCGAACTCCTGGGTTCAAGAAATCCTTATGAGCCGGGCTCAGTAGCTCAGCCTGTAATCCCTCGCCTGGGGAGGCTGAGGTGAGTGGACTGCCTGAGCCCGCGGGTTCGAGACCCGCCTGGGCAACTTGGCGAGACCTCATCTCTACAATAAATCAAAAATCAGCCGGGCATGGGAGCGCGCACCTGTAGTTCTAGCTACTTGGAAGGCTGAGGTGGAAGGATCGCCGGAGCCCAGCAGGTTGAGGCTGCGATGGCCGGGAGCGGCCACTGCACTCCAGTCTGGGCGACAGAGTGAGACTCCAACTCAAAAAAAAAAAAAAAAAAAAAGAAATCCTTATGCCTCGGACTCCCAAAGCACTGGGATTATAGGTGTTAGCCATTGTATCCAGTCGGTTTTTACATTTTTAAGTAGTTGAAAAGAAAAATCAGAGGAGGGGAGGGGCAGTGGAGAAAAAAAAGAAAAATCAAAGGAAGAATATTTCATGATATATAACAATGATATAAATTCAAATTTCCCATAAATCATGTTCTACCGGAATGCAGCCATGCTCATGTATGTACTGCTATGGCTGCTTTCATGTTACAGAGCTGAGTGGTTGTGACAGAGATGACATGGCTTGTGAAGCTGAACATATTTATTGTCTAACTTTTCACAGAAAAAAACTGGCCACCCACTGCCCTATACAACATATTATTTGTCAGGCAATACAGAAGGTTATAAGTATCACTGGCATTTCCATCAAATTATTATTCATGCTTTTCACCTGCTAATTTCACAATTCCAGCAATCCAGAAGACTTTGGTAGGTAGGCTGCAGTCTGTATTGGGAACTTCTACTCTCACATTTTCTGAGATGTCACCCCAGCAGGTCCCCATGGGTGCCTGTCACACATGAAAATCCTTAAATTACTGTCTTTTTAAAGCCAAAACAGCATTCAACATTAAGCATTACCATCAATAAAGGGAATATTAAGCTAAAAATGTCATTTAAATCCATTCATTTTTGTCTACAAATATAACTGTAATTCCCCCTTACACAGAATTCTATTTGGAAAAAACCAGTGTCAGGGTTAAACTCAACATGAAGAGAGAATTAATAATTCACATATATTGGTAAAGATCCATGTTGACTTCAAAATTCAATACTATCCTAATACAAGACTTAAACAACACTTTTTCTAAAAAGCTGGATTACAACCTTGATAGACGATTTCACAGGATAAAGCTGATTTAAGAACCTTATTGCTTTTAATATGTACTGAATGAAAGCACTTAACCCTAATCTACAATTTTAAATGATCTGACCAAAAAGCAGAAAGAAAAATCATTCAAAGCAGCAATGTGGTTTCCAACAACATGAATAAGAGAAACAAAATGTAACTATCCATATTTTCAATTTAAGTTATATTTATAGAATACACATGTCTATTAGGATGGACATGAGGGAAAAGCATTGGATAAAGTTATTAAGAAGTTGGAGTTGAGTTTTTGGAGATGAATATCATGGTAAATTGTTAAATAATTTATTATTTCAAAATTTCTAATTACTATAAAGCAATTACTATAAAGAGAAAACCTAGAATGTGAGAGCTGGTAATTACTAGCCTGCACACCAAATGTGTTAAGATGGAGACTCAGCACACCAATTCAATGAGTGTCACCAAGGGATTTTCCAAAATTGAACAGGTGTTTCCAAATTATAAATTCCATTATATTTTAATTCTTACAACTTAAGGCAATTTACAATTGCTTGAAGCTTATGCAATAGGAAATTAAATCAAATAAGTGAATTTAGGAATGCAAAAGCTGATAATATGAAACAGTCTTTGTTGCCCTGGATAATCAGCTCCTCATTAAATATAATTTAGAAACTTGATCATAAAGAAAAGAATTATACGTGGTTACAAAAGACCTGACAATATGAACAAATCAGGAAAAAACAAAATAGTCTCAAAGCTCAAAGATGAGCAAAGACATCTAAGAGTTACACAAACTAGCTGATTTGAACATCAGGCAAACATCTTCCATGTAAGCCCCCTCATACTTTGGTAGATGCTAACCCAGCAGGAGGATTAGCCTAAAACAATATTCAAACCCTATCCTCTCAATAGTATGTGACATTTCTAATGGAGAGCAAGAGAATGGCAAATACTGAACTCGGGTAAGTCTAGAAATCAAATAATCCATTACTGGCAAACTGCTTTAAGTAGTAAGCAATGATGTATATAACTCAGTAACTTGGAGACAAGGCCTTTCTCAACTATCTGGGTTTCTGGAATGGCACACAAAACTATCTCCCCCAGGTATGCAAAAATTAATATATTCATTATGACAACTTCTTTCTTCTTTTACAAATGGCAAGACTGGACTCTTCAGGTTCTGCTATCTCCCCCTATATCATTCTAGACTATAGGGCCATCCCTATTGCCAGCAGATACGATCAGAAAAGGAGAGGATGGAACGAAGACAGGTAACACAGGTTAAGCTAACATACATCAACACAAAGACCATGTATTCATTTCTGTGAGGATAAACCAATTAGACCAGATAGATGCAGTTAAATTGCATTAAATTAAGGTACAGTATCCATCCCTTTTTGTTTGGTTGCCAAATCTGTGCAATGGGTTTATTTTTCATTGAGGAGAAAGCCTGGTTATACTGACAAGTTGGGGCACACTGCTAAGTGAGTTTGACATAAATGAGTTTGGCATATAGGACTCCCTTTTGAGCTAGATGTGACAATCTGTCATACTGACTTTTACTTTTTTTAAAACCCTAACATTTGTTTGAGGAAAGTAACTTTAAATTGTATTTTATTAAGGAAAACAAAGTATCAATATGCTTGTTTAAAAAATAAAGTTGATAATTTTCATTTTGGTGGGGGATACTATGTTTTGGTCTCCCTACAGTCTGGATTGGTATAGGAGAAAGTAGCAGAAAGTGACATTTGTTCTTGCCTGTAAGGTTGTGGTTCTGCTAGGCCCTCTTAAACCAATCCATATAGTTCACTCTAAGAAAAAACTGAAGAAACAAAAACATCAACAAGAAAGAGCACCACAGTTGCAGCATAGTATGTGCTCAACGTGTTGAAACAAGAAGGTAATTCCATAGATATGTCTGCCCTTTTGTTTAAAATGAATATTCTTAAGTGTGGAAGACCAAATGACCCAGGGCTTGACAGCCATCTTCATCCAAGTCATCTGTCTTCTCTTGCTGGCAGGAGGGACACCTCTGAAAGTCTGGATTGGCACAGCATGAACCAGCAGAACCATAGTTTACAGGTAACAACAAATTTACCTTCCAGACTCAGGACGCGAGGTCCACCTCAGGCTCCTCCCAAACAAGGAAGATCTGCTCCACCACTTCCTGCTCCAGGGCCACTCGTGAGGGCTATCTGGGAGCGACTCTCCTTCCCTGCAAGGTAAGCTGTCATCAGGTCCTGCAGGACATGGCCCAATCCAAATGCTGAGGGGTCCCCAACACAAAGGTATGATAATCTTCACCTGACTGTAAAAACTGGGCAGGATGTCTTATTTTCTATATTTCAAGATCATTCCCAGATAGTCCAACAGCTCAAATGGCTAGCAGTCAGACTCTAAGAGAGCTGATACACAGCATCCACAATACTCTACAGCAGAAATACAGATCATCCTCCTCAGAGCTGCAACCAAAACTTGGGATAACTACACACAATCTTCTAATATTAAAGATTAATATTACAAAGAGTATTAAATGGGTAGACAAGACCTGAAGTCACATGTAGGTAATCAAAAAAGAATCTATCCCAAAGAGATGGCAAATGTACAAAAAGCCACCATTAAAATATCTTCAGACTAACAGGCATAAGATTACTAAATTAGTATATCTAGCAAAGAAAGAGGGAAGATTATTTGGCCAAAAAGGGGAGAAAGCACTATAGAAAATTAAGTAGAAACAGGAAAAAAAAATTGTTCACAGTTTCTCTACAAAGTCCACTCACCTTTTGGCTTGATACCACAATCTACTTTTTTGGGTGGTGGTAGCAGAGATATGGGGTGTGCAAGGAGAGGACAAAAGAAAAATGGGCTGGAATGTGGTGGAAGCAGGTTTAATTAAGGATGGAGAATACCATGTGGATATAAAAGGAAAGCAATGGCTACTCATTTGAAAGGCATAAAACAGTACTTAAAAAAAAAATCACATTAAATGAATATTGCTTAAAAATCAGAAAATTCCAACAGAAAAACAAAAACAACTTTGGGAAATATACCAAAATTAAGAAAAGAATCCAGATTTATTTAGGCTTCTTTCTTTCTGACAATTAAGAGTATTTTTTGGATTAGACTTCAAGATGTAAGACAAGGACAGGTGATTTGTATTATATTAGAGTCACTGGTTTTCCACAGAGAATCTACTTCATAGCAACACCCATAATAGCTAATGCAGATGGAACTTAAGTGCCAGAAACTAATTTAAGTTTTAGTTACATCAGAAAGAAATTCTATAATCTAGGATGACATACTGAAGAGTCTATCTTTAGTTAAAATGAATATGAAGTCATATTATTTATTTCCAGCTTTCAATAGAGTCCTGTGTGTGGAGTCAAGGCTAGATAAAAAAGCAAAAAAAAAAAAACTTTATTTGAAAAAAATTATTACACTAATAAGCACATACCTGAGAAACAGACATGACTTTATACTATAAACTACTGCAATTATACATGCACAAACAAAAGGGTTTTTGTTTTTCTGTCTTTTTTTTTGAGTTGAGTCTCACTCTATCACACAGGCTAGAGTGCAGTGGCATGCTCACGGCCACTGCAGCCTCGACCTGCTGGGCTCAGATGATCCATCCACCTCAGCCTTCCAAGTAGCTGGAACGATAGGCATGCGCCACCACACATGGCTAATTTTTAAAAATTTAATGTAGAGACAAGGCTGGTCTTGAAACCCTATGCTTAGGCAATCCTCTCATCTCTGTCTCCCAAAATGCTGGGATTACAGGCATGAGCCACCGTATCTGACTGTTTTTCTGTCCTTAAAACCTAAAAAATATACAGAGAGTGCTTAAAAAATGAAAAAAGTAAAAAATTGTATTAAAATTATAATACTCAATATATACCTATAACAAAAGATGAATACAAGTCACATTTGACTTTTGCAATTACAAGCGATGCTCAAAGTGGGTACCATCAGCACCCAGACACTTTGGATTACAGCAAACTAAAAATACTACACAGATAACATCTCTTAAAATGCATGTACATGGCTGGGCGCGGTGGCTCACTTCTATAATCCCAGCATGTTGAGAGGCCAAGGTGAGAGGATTGCCTGAGCTCACAGGTTCGAGACCAGCCTGGGCAACTTGGCAAGACCTCATCTCTACAATAAATCAAAAAGTTCGCTGGGCGTGGTGGCGCATGCCTGTAGTTCCAGCTACTTGAAAGGTTGAGGTGGAAAGATCACCTGAGCCCAGCAGGTCAAGGCTGCGGGGGCCATGAGTGTGCCGCTGCACTCCAGTCTGGATGACAGTGAGACTCCAACTCAAAAAGAACCAAAAAACCAAAAAAAATCACGTTCATTTTTTTGCCCCTCTTGTATATGATACAGATTACAAAGAAACATAGCCTTTGGATAGTCTTATTCCTTCAAAAGAGCTGGTAGACATACAGGTTGGGCGCAAATGGAGGATCAGGATATACAGTGTAAGTAACAGAAGTTTCTCTGTGGGGGCAGAATGTAAAAGCACGATAAACTCAGTTTTCAAGTTTTAGCATACATGTGTACAAAGGACTTTTTTTCCTGGTACAAAATTGCAACTATTTTCAAGGGAGAAGAAAGAATGATTACAACACTTCTGGGTTTAGCAATCACAGTATCAGTAAGATTTGAAGCATTAGTTCAGGTACCAAAGAAATCCGAAGTCTGTAAATATATACCTGAAGGAATATGATTTTAGCTGTTGTATGGGTTCATGCACATTTGACCTGAGCATGTTTTGGCCCAAGTTGTAATACCTAGAAAATAAATGTTTTACCTGATTTCCTAAGACAAATAATGGGACACAGGAGTGCTTCCATTTCTTAATTCTCCTTACAGTCTTGAAAAAAAATTTTTTTTAAATTAAGAGTGTTTTAAAGCTAAACGTTTTGAATACACATACATCAATGGGAGGCTTCCTTGGATTAAAAAATAAACTTTTTCTTTTTTTGAGTTGGAATCTCACTCTGTCCCCCAGGCTGGAGTGCAGTAGCACGCTCAGGGACACCATAGCCTCAACCTGTTGTACTCAGGTGATCCTTCTGCCCCAGCCTTCTAAGTAGCTGGAACTACAGACACATGCCATCATGCCCAGCTAATTTTTTAAAATTTATTGTAGAGACTTGGTCTCGCCAAGTTGCCCAGGGTTGTCTTGAACTCCTGAGCTCAGACGATCCTCTTGCCTTGGCCTCCCAAAGTGCTGGGATTACAGGCTGAGTCACTGTGTCTGGTCCAAAAATAATCTATTAATAGAAGACAATAACTTGTGGATTTTTTTTTTTTGAGTCGGAGTCTCGCTCTCTGTCACCCAGGCTGGAGTCCAGTGATACGTGCATGGCCACCACAGCCTCGATCTGCTGAGCTCAGGCGATCCTTCTGCCTCAGTCAAGCAGCTGGAACTACAGGCACGTGCCACCACACCTGGCTAATTTTATTTTGGATTTTTTGTAGAGATGAGGTCTCGTCACATTGCCCAGGCTGGTCGAGAACCTTTGAACTCAGGTAACCCTCTTACCTCTGCCTCCCAAAGTGCTGGGATTACAGGCATGAACCACCATGCACAGCCAACTTGTGAATTTCATATATACAGGGCACCTAACTGGCATATAGTACTGGACTGTATTAATAATTTGGAGGCTTTTCCAATTCAGTGGTTTCCAACTTCAGGGACTGCTAAGCAAGGGGTGTCCAAGTGTCAGGGGCCAAGACTTAGGCAGCACCCCCATGACTGTCAGACGCATCAGTGCAGCTTCCTCCTATCCTGATCCTGACTGTGTTTTGAAGCCTGAGTAAGATTTTCATTAGAAAAAAGGGGAATTCTGATGCTTAAGTAAAAGGTCTGAAAGCTATCACCTGGATAAAATGAAAAATATGTCAGATATATGGCAAACATAATATACAGATTTCTAAGAAGTAGATATATTAAATAGCAAGTGGGGCTCAATTTCCACTGCTGATTATAAAAAAATTGTCAAATATTGTTTTAGTTGAGTGACTGAGTATAAACCATTATGCATAGTTCTAGCAATTATTAAAAAAGGATATAGTTCTATAATCTACTCTGCAGAAACATCATTCTCAGAAGTTTAAAGACAGACCATAAAAGGAAAATTCTACCATGAAATTCTGTGATTTTAGAACTAATCACAGTAATATCTAGGTGCTAGAAAATACTGGCCGGGTACAGTGGCTCATGTCTGTAATACCAGCACTTTGGGAGGCTGAGGCGAGAGGACTGCCTGAGTCCAGAGGTTCAAGACTAGCGTAGATAACTTAGCGAGACCTTGCCTCTACAGTAAATCAAGAAAAATTAGCCAGGCATGGTGGTGCATGCCTGTAGTTCCAGTTACTTGGAAGGTTGAGGCAAAAAGACCTCCTGAGCCCAGTAGGTTGAGGCTGAGGCAGCCATAAGTGACAGAGTAAAACTTCGACTTAAAAAAAAAAAAAAGAAAATATAAAGGGTTTATCTGGGATTCTCACTCCAGAAGAAGAGACTGGGTTAAGCCAAAGAAGCCAGGAAGTCAGGGCTCCGACACTGCTCGCATGCCAATTTGTGATTCAAAACAGCTCTGCTTCCATTTTACATACTGGGTGTTTCTTGGTAAATTATGTTTGGAAAAGAATCCCTGAAGAATAGGGAAAGGCTCCCATATTGTGCTCAAGTGGAAGAGAAGGCAGATGCAGAATCTGGAAGAAGGGGGTCTTCCTTACTGGTGAACCAGTATTAGAGCAGGTGTCAAGTTTTAGAAGACGTCGATGATATGAGGCAGGATCCTGTGCTCCCAAACAGTCCCTGACAACAGGTTTTCTAAAGTCAAAACCACTAATTTTCCTTAGAGACTCAGAAAACTATCTCAAGGGGAGAACCATGAAGAGTCAACTCTAAAGAACATTGGGCCATCTTGAGGTCTGACCCGCTAAACCACATGGCTTCAAATGAAGATGCCATCTGACCCGCTAAACCACATGGCTTCAAATGAAGATGCCAACTAAGGTAAAAGAGCAAACTCTTTGTACAAAAACATACTAAGGAATTACTAACACCGATATTTTCCCATTTGAGGAGAAGGCAGTGAAGAAAGGACAGGAAGAGGCTGAGTCCACATAACTGTGTGAGAAACAGGTGGCTTTACATGGTCATTATTAACAATGTGGCTAAGGTTAGCTGCTCTGTTCTATACGAAGGAACATTTTAATCTTAATAAAGCAAAGTTGAAAACATCATTATTACAACAGATATATTTTCACAAAGAACTTTAACATAGTATAGTGATTCAAAGATTTGGGCAGGAAATAAAATATGCTTTTGGGACTCAATGCTATTCTTTTTAACATCCTGACTACTTATAGAAAATGGTTTGATATGGTTTATGACGTAAAAACATATGAAAGGCCATTCAGAAGGAGACAACAGACAAATGTTCCAGAAATCTGAGATGAAAGAGTTACTGTAACTGAGAACTTAATCTGTCTAAGCTTCTTAGCACTAGGGAAGCACTAACCCAAGAGAGGAGAGTTAAAGATTTGCTTTGTAGTTCTCTTTAAAGTTGCTGTTGCTGTGTATGGAATACAGCTCACATGTGACACAATTATCAACATAAAAGCAAAAGAAATCACCTACTTTACACTGAGATAAGTAAGACTCCACTCAGGTTGGTTTGTACAGTCAGTTTGTCACTGACTAAAGGCTTAACACCTATACTTCCAAGAAAGCAAGCTAGCAAATTAATGAGCTAAGTTTTAACTTATATTTCCTTTTTTTTTTTTTTTTTGAGTTGGAGTCTCACTCCATTGCCCAGGTGGATTGCAGTGGCACACTCAAGGCCACTCCAGTGTCAACCTGCTGGGCTCAGGCGATCCTTCTGCCTTAGTCTTCTAAGTAGCCAGAACTACAGGTGTGCACTACCATGCCCAGCTAATTTTTTGATTTACTGTAGAGATGAGGTCTTGCCAAGTTGCCCAGGCAGGTCCTGGACCCATAGGCTCAGGCAAGCCTCTCACCTCGGCCTCCCAAAGTGCTGGGATTACAGGCATGAGCTGCTGTGCCCGGCTTGACTTATATTTCTATCACTGAATTAATATGCTTGACTTTGATCAAAATCTTTTACTGGCCATGAATGGGTAGAAATTCATTAGGATTTCCACAGCAGGAACTCAAGCTCAGTTTCATTCACATGCTGTTATTAAAAAATAAAGCCCTAAATTAACAAAATATTAAGTGTAAAGAAAATCTCATTAATTTCTTAATTTTTTTTATACAGTAGAAGATAGAATCTTTAAATATTGGAGTATTAATCACAGATAACCAAATCAAAAGAAACAGAATAAAAAGGAAAAACTTGCCATCAGATAGATACATTTTAAACATAATTCTGAATTACTAAGGATGTAACTACTTGTTGAAAAGAACACCTTTTAAAGTCTTTTTCATACAGATCATGTATTTCAGCTCATGATACTACATTACTAACAGTTTCTTCTTCGTTCTTGTGATGTTTACATTTGGAGGCAAAAACAAAACAAAGGAAGAGTTATCCTTTTGTAAATGATCAAGTCAAATCAAAGGTTTAGGTAGCACACACAATTGATGGTTTCTATTAGGTTTAACAATATGACACTGTCAAAATGCAAGTACTTTTGATATATTAAACTAGCAATTTTATATAGTTCAACTAAATATAAAAATTGGATGAGACTAGTACTGTTTAAAATAACTTCAATTTGCAATAGGATGCTTTTACTTGTAACCTTATAGAAGTTATTTTTAGCTATTAGTAAGTGTAATTAATAAAAAAGAAGCATTTCAATGACAAGGTATAAAACAAACACCTTTTAAATGTAGGATGTGTGTTATTGTACCTTCAGACTTAAATAATGACTAAACATTTCAAAATAAGGTGAGAAACTCCGTACTTACATGTTTAAAACAGGTAACTGGAGCTGCTATAAAGCTATTGCTATTGATGTAGTTTCCCCAGCTGAAACCTTCCATGGAGACTGCTGAAATGAAATAAATATAGATATATTACAATTCTCAAAGCTTTTATTTATAAGAAGGCTATTATTGTTAAGATGTGAAAGAACATAAAATTAATTTATTCCCTTTAAAAAAAAGTCTCCTTTTTTTCTGTAAGGATCAAATAACTTGTCTAAATAACAAGAGCTTTAACTTATATTTGCAAACAACGATTTCTAAAGTCGTGTGTGTGTGTGCGTGTGCGTGCGTGCGTGCGTGTGTGTGTGTATCATGCTCCTTGGCAAGTGAATATAAGCTCTCTAGTTGGGAAAGCTGGAACAGCCGACAGACATGTCCAGGAAATGAGCCCTGCTATGGCTGCTTTTGTGTTTTTATTCCCACCCAGCCCTTACTATGGACCTCAGGGAGTACCTACCAGCACCTACCACCTACTACACCTCCACTAGGGTTTTCCACGGCCTCACTTTCTACTTACCTCCTCATCTTTGTGCTCCTATTAAGAATCTTCTATTAGAAATGGTCCTTTCCTCAATTTCTTCCTCTAATTACTCTCCTCTCCTCAATCCCTTTGAAGCCTGCTAAATGTCCTGTTTCTTTGCTCATTATCTCCACAATGCTCCCTACCACCCACAGTGTGGAGATTCAGTATGTAAAAAGTAAATCAAGCAAATAAAAAAATTCAGGCGATTGCCACAAGCACTGGAACTTGCACATGCAACTCTTCTCTTCTAGAGTAATTTGTTGAAATAAAACTCACCACCAGGAAGTCTAGTGTCATAATGGGCTAATAGGACACAGAAACAGCTTAAACAGAATCCAAAATTAAAACATTATTCATTAAAACTAGATGAACCAATAGCAAGTATTTCACCTCTGTTACATTCACCAATATTACCTGCTTTCGTCTTTGCTTGATTTTGCAAGGTAGCTTGATACTGAGCATACGCAGCTAGTTTAGCAACTAAAGGTTGTTTCTGAAGAACTTTTGCTTTCTTTGTTGGAGGCTTACCCTAAAACAAGAAGAGTTAAGTAAATAGGATTCTTTTTCATCCCCCCACCACTGAAATTTAACTTGACTGCATACTACTCATTCTGCTTAAGTAAACATTGAAGGTTTAGAAAATTATTAAAGCAGAGGAAACATTCAAGAACTTTTATGTGAGAAATTTTTTTTGGAATTCTGCCACAATGTAGATATCTAATATGGGTAGCAGAGCTGGCATAGACTAAAATAGCAATATGCAAATTAATATGTTAATAAAAAATTATGTCCCATAAGATGTTAAAATATAGGCTGTTGTGGATAATTGATTCCTTCTTATAATAGATAGAACCGGTGGTTATTCACTCATGCAGGTTGCCAAGCATTGCTATTTATATGGTAAGAGAAGACAATTGAATGTTCAAAGAGCAAGTGACTGAGGTTTATACCTTTAGTGCTAACGCAAAAGGTCAATGACAAAATGATCATGGGCCAAATTCACAGTGTGACAAACTGCCATCCATTTGGGTACAGACCACTGCTCAGGATCTTTAGGTACTGTCTATCTGAAATATAGAAATACATCTAAGTGATGTATTTCCTTAATTTGGAGGATTTAAATAACCCTTTCAGTGCTACATGGTGATCACAATAAGTTAAATGAGAATAAGAAGAATGTGATCATCTAATAAAAGATATTGCAAAAATCAGTTAATGCCTTTAAAAAGCTGTTTATATGCTACAATAGTAACAACTTAGTCAAAATGTCAAGTCTCCAGTCATTGTGTAGGCAATAATGTACATTTAAAGCAAGATTATTTTCTTTCCATACCATGAATGTTTTCAAAAAGTTTAGTTGGATTAACCATATACATTTGGTCAAC
The DNA here is from genome assembly GCA_963574415.1 of Tarsius wallacei. Lineage (NCBI taxonomy): Eukaryota > Metazoa > Chordata > Mammalia > Primates > Tarsiidae > Tarsius > Tarsius wallacei. The sequence continues at coordinate 12,431 of CAUYQG010062788.1, read as the reverse complement.
GTATCAAATAGGTTGTACTCAAAAGTACAAAGCGAGGAGAATAGGGAAATAAGAAACTGAATCATCTCCCCTCCCAAATGTTGAAAGAGTCTACCTTCATGTTAACTCAAAAGAAAAGAAGGGGAAAAAAAGAAAATGTTTTCAATTTCTGTATATAAAAAGGTATTTATTGTATTTATGCTTAATTGGATAAAGGATAAGTATTTTTAATTCACAAACACAAACAATTCATAGTTTATTCTGAATAGTATGCCCTGTCCATTCAAAACAGTTGCTCAATTTTATAGACTGAACAAACTTTGGGCTCACACATATCCTAAAAATGCGGGGTATAATATGATAACTGACCAATTGGGCAGAGGTGGAGTGCAGTGAAACACAATCAAATGACAGATAAATGGTGAAAGCCACAGAAATAGATATAAGAATAAGAAGGTTTCTGTACCGTTACCTGAAGTCTGGCCAAAATGCTTGCCTTCTTGGAGTTGGACGAATAACTTCTTGAACACGAAACGCTACAGAAACGCTTTGTTTTAGAGTAGAAAGCATCTCGCACGCCAACCATCCCACACATCTCACAGGTAGCTAATTAACAAAAAAACACTAGTGTTATAATCATATTATAAAATCAGTTTTCATCTAACAGTTTAATAAGTTTTCCAACCATCTGAAAGTTTTAATTTAAAAATTTGCCTTGAAGGTTTCTTCTATCTCCTATACAAATGACAGAGAAGCTTACACAGAGGAGGGAAGGAACAATGGTCTGATGCCATGGTCTGGTGACGGCTCTAGAAAGTCTGACAGGAGCTCAAGGTCAGAAAGGCTTTGCAAAGGGTCAAGATGCAAATATGTCGGATTCAACTGACATTACCTTAGCGCTTACCATGTGTGGGGCATTTTCATATACATATGGATTCCAGCTTTTGAAAGGATTGTAAACAAAAGATGAAAAGAAATGCAACACAACGAAGGATTAATACAAAGTACAGTACAAGCCTTTAAAATACTGCCAAGGTTGACTCCTAAAAAGAGCTAAAACTTGGAGAAATGCTAAGGGCAATACAAGGATTCTTTCAAGAATGTTTAGGGCATAAAAAGGAAGGAATAGCTGCAAAGCTTGAGATAGGTGCTCTGTTATTAACCAGTGATAGTGGGAAACTGTGGAACTCTTGACTACTATTGCATAATGAACAATTATCTGAAAGGTAGGACCAGAAGAACAAGGTTCATGAGAACTGAAGCTCAAGAAAGATAAACAGGTTGGGTGCGGTGGCTTACGCCTACAATCTCAGCACTTTGGAGAGGCTGAGGCAGGAGGATCCTTGAACCCTGGAGTTTGAGACTAGTGTAGGCAATATAGTGAGACTGTGTCTCTACAGAAAAACAAAAAATAAGCCAGGCATGGCAGTGGGTGCCTGAGGTCCCAGCTACTTGGGAGGCTGAGGTGGAAGGACTGCCTGAACTCACAGATACATAGGCTGACTGTATTGGTTACACTACAGTTTCTTCCAGTTTACCTGTTTGGGTGGAGACTTTAACTTACTAAGGCAGTCATTTGCTATGATACTTACTGTTTACTTTCTTTCTTTCTTTCTTTGTTGAATTGAAGTCTCACTCTGTTGCCCAGACTGGAGTGCAATGGCACACTCACGGCCACCGCAGCCTTGACCTCCTGGGCTCTGGCAATCCTTCCGCCTCAGCCTTCCAAGTAGTTGGAACCACAGGCATGTGCCACCACGCCCAGCTAATATTTTGATTTATTATAGAGATGAGGTCTTGCCAAGTTTCCCAGGGTGGTCTTGAACCCCTGGGCTCAGGTAATCCTCTTGCCTTTGCCTCCCAAAGTGCTGGGATTACAGGCATAAACCACCACAGTTACAATAATTTCTTATAAGAAGTTTTTTTTAACATTCCTGGTGACAAGATATTCTCTGACTCTGAAAGCATTTTCATTTTTTAGTATCTCTGAATACTAGAATAGTCTTTATATTGAGTCAAGATTATTCTGGTTCCAACTTTTATCCTTTGATTTCAGTTTTGCTTTGTAAAGCTACACAGAATAATTCTAATCCTTGTTCTAATGATAGCTCTTTCCCCCACACTAGAGCTAAGTGTTCGAGGGCACACCAAGAAGCCACAGTTGCGTTGCAGGTCGAGGCTGCAATGGCTGTGAACATGCCACTGCACTCCATCCTGGGCGAAAGAGTGAGACTTCAACTGAAAAAAAAAAAATTATTGTAGATGAGGGAGCCCTACCTTGAATGTCTCTTTCGACTCTATAAGTTACTTTCAGTTACTTAGCGAGTTCTTATCTAATTACTGAATTTATGTTCACATTAAGTTTCTCAATAGCCTTTGCTTTTTATTTTGTTCTACTTGCTTTCCACCAGAAGGAGGCAGACAAAATCAAGAGAAAATACACAAACTCAGTTATCTTATCTTGTATTATAAATTCCAGGCTCTACTCCTTCAAATTGCCCTTTAAAAATTCTAAGGAAGGGAAATGACAAGAAATCAAATGAAAACATGCCCTCAACCATAAAGCTGTACAACAGATGAAGGCTAGAATAAATACTCACCCATGCCAGATTTACCATCCGGGTATGTGTAGACTTGTCCATTGTTCTTGATAATCGGGAGATTTGAAGGTAAAGGAGCAACTTCTTCCTCACTCTCCTCAGAGCTGGAGCTGCTGCTTGTGTCCTCACTGCAGCTATCATAACCGTCAAACATCCCGAACGAGTCTCTTCTGTTCCTTTTGGATCGTGAAGAATGTTCAGTCTTTGAAGCAGAAGAAACCAGTAATACATGACATACCACTCAACACACCCATTAAAGACCTTAGCACAAATTATGGCAAATGAGAGTTAACAAATGAAAATCTCAATGTTTGTGCCAAAATGGAGCCCTCGACTTCTGTGAAGCATAAATCTATTAGCTATGTTAGCTAATAAGATTAATGATGACTGAAATGACAATGATGGAAAGAACACCAAATGTGAATCAGAAGAATACCATGTAACCCAAGTTTTGCCTTAAACCAGGTGTGTCACTTCTCTATAAAAAAATCAGATGAGACTTTAAAAATAATTGTGCTGAGCCAGGTGTAGTGGCTCACACCTGTAATCCCAGCACTTTGGGAGGAGGAGGCGAGCGGAATGCCTGAGCCCAGGGGTTTGAGAATAGCTCCACAATTTGGTGAGACCTAGTCTCTACAATAAAAAAATCAGCCTGGTGTGGTGGTATGCACCTATAGTTCCAGCTACTACAGTTGGAAGGCCAAGGTGGAAGGATCACCTGAGTCCAGCAGGTTGAGGCTGTGGTAGCTGTAATCATGCCACTGCACTCCAGCCTGGGCAACAGAGACTCCAACTAAAAAAAATAAAAATAAAAAAACTGTGCCGAAATATACATAATAAACAGATTTCTTAATTTGCCTTTCATCTCTAAAATTGAGTTTCTTTCTTTCTTTTTTTGAGTTAGAGTCTTACTCTGTTGCCCAGGCTGGAGTGCAGTGGCATGCTCATGTTGACCTGCTAGGCTCAGGCGATCCTTCCACCTCAGCCTTCCAAGTAGCCAGAACTACAGGCCTGCGCTACCACGTCTGGCTAATTTTTTGATATATTGTAGAGAAGAGGTCTCACCAAGTTGCCCAGGCTGGTCTCAAACCCCTGGGCTCAGGCAATCCTCTTGCCTCGGTCTCCCAAAGTGCTGGGATTACAGGCTTCAGCCACTGCACCTGGCCTCTTTCTTTTTAAAATTTTAAATATAGAGAGAGATGGGGGTCTCATGATGTTGGCTAGGCTGGTCTCGAGCTACTGCTTCAGCCTCCCAAAGTGCTTGGATTATAGGTGTGAGCCACTGTGCCCGGCCTAAAACTAAATTTCTAAACCAATTTAGAATATCCAGAAAATACAGATGCTTTTAAAAAATCACTTTCCTTGGTACTTTATCATGTTGGTGGGGGGAAAAAAAACACTGCTAAGATTTCTGGAAGGTTTAATGGAAAATTTTAAACTTTTCAGAGAATTTTTAGATATTAACTATTTCAAAAATTATAGGAGATAACATTTCTACATATAAACCTACTTACTTTTTTTTTTTTTCTCTCTTTTTAGAGACAAGGTCTCGCTCTGCTGCCCAGGCTAGAGTGCAATAGCATGATCATAGTTCACAGTAGCCTTGAACTCCTGGACTCAAGTAATCCTCCTGCCTCAGCCTCTTGAGTAGCTAAAACTACAGATGTGTGCTATCACCTAGCTATTTTTTTTTGTAGAGAAAATTAAAAAATATTTAAAAAATTTTTATGTTGCCTAGGCTGGACTCCAATCAAGTACTCCTCCAGCCTTGCCTCTAAAACTGCTGGGATTATAGGCATGAACTACTGTTCCTGGCCATGAACACATATCACAGTATCTGTTCTACACACTTAATAAACACTGACTAGATTCTAAGTTCTGGTAAGTTCATACAGCCCACCTCCTCCACGCAGAAGTGACCTTTTATATCTATATCTATAATTTTTGGATAGGCTTCTCTATAATACAGCCAGTTTGGTCAGTTAGTGCATGTTTATTGACCCTTAAATATCAGCCTAGAGTATCTTATTTTGACCTTTCTTTCAGAGAATGTAACCTTAAAATTTCAGGAAATCAATGATTACAGACATCTTGATTTTTTTTTGAATGTTATGATTTTAATTAAAAGTTTGCCTAGTCATTAAAGGAAACACATATATATTATATTTCCTACTTTTGCCTTTTTTGCTGAGAAATTCAGTTAGTTAAGTTCAATGTTTAATTATTACTCTTAGGAGTTGCCTAGTTTGCTTGCTCACCATCAATTCTAAAAAATCACAGAAAGAAATGGCTCTTTAGGTAGGTGTCTTACTGTCTCTGTGTTCATGAAATTTGTCATCAAGTTATTGTATAGATTAATAAAAAAGGTTGAGAAAGCTACATGTTTTATTTTGTTGCCAGTGAACAGCCTTATTACGTACCATGACTTGTATTGATTTACCTACATCTTGATTTCAATAATTATAGGCTGTTGACATTGAAAAATAAAGTACCCCACTCAAATATGCTTGGGGAAATTTTGCTTACTTCAAGGTCTATTGGAGCCTTTAATAAGCTTATAAATATTATGATGATTAAACAGGTAGATATAGTATGTATCTTTTCCAAAGCTTCTTGACTGTTTTAGAGAAATGTTCTCTGATCTTTTCTGTGGTCCTAGCACATGCAGAAAATGATTATCCGTGCAGCACAAGGGGAATAAGCCCCCGGATATACTTTGTTTGAGGCCTCTGACTGTCCCAAGTGTCACAGGGATGAATACTCTGACATGCTCATAAACCAGGGCACACTAGTTGGAAAGCCATATTCTATTTAAGGAATGCTGTTCTTCAAGTATTTTTTCTTACATTAGGATAGAATGCTAGTGAACTAAATAAACTATAATTGATTTACCCTATGTAAAACTTACCATTTATTTACTATGGGGGAGCTTATATAGAACTGCACATTAGACCAAAACTCCAGAAAGGGGCTGCAACGTCAACAAAAGGGCTGGTGGGAAAAAAACCAACCACATGCAAAAGGGACATACAAGGGAGCCTTTCCTGTTCATGCTCTGGGTGGAGAGGCTTCTCTAGGATTTTGTAATTACAGGCCTGCCCTTATGAGTAAGTCTGAGGTTGTAATTTTCCCTCCCCTCAATGGTTGGGAAATCTCCAGGCCAAGAAATTGAAGTGGTTCCCAGCTACTAGTACCCTTTGACAGCTAGCAGAAACAATCTTAAATTATATCAGGAGATAGACCTTTCAGCGTTCCCACAGACTTCACCAAATATGAGGGCACAATCAAATATCAAACACACAATAAGCAATCCAACACAAGCAAGTGTCAGAAGAAATTGATTAGGAATTCCAAATACTCCAGGCACTGGAATTGACAGAGACAGAACCATTTGGAACTGTTTAATAAGAAATAAAAATATTATTGAAAAATTAGCAAGGGTATAAAACAAACATCAACTTATTAGACATGGTAAAAAGAATTAGGGAAGTGAAAGATAAGTGTTAAGAAAACACTCAAAATGCAGCAAAGAAAAACAGAAAAACGGAAAATAAGAGGCTAAAATAGGAGGATAGAATGTAAGTATCTAATAAATGTCTAATGGGAAATCTTAAAGGAGAGAATATGGAGAATGGAGAGAAATAATGTTGAATGAGATACTGACTGAGAATTATGCAGCATGAGAACATGAATTCACAGAAATATAATGTAAATTTAACTCAACAAAAAGATACATATATCTAGAAAGATCACAATAAAACAGCAGAACACCAAACAGAAGATTTAAAAAGCAACCAATTACTACAGTGAACTCAGTAATCAACTGAGAGCCCTACTCAGGTGCACTCAGTCTAATCAGTTCCTTAGCACCTAACCATTAAATACACGCAGACTGGCAAGGATCACTGATCATTTCAGACCAAAACAAATTTCCAGGAAAAAATAATCTATAGGAAACAGAAGCGATGCAGGCAGCAAAAGAAAACTTCCAAAATATAATCTTCAGAGTTGTAAGACTAGGACACCACAGAGAACAAGACAGATCATGAAAATTCATTTGGCATAATCTAACACTGACTCCTGTTAAAAACAATGCAAACTAGGATAGTAAACTTCCTCACCTGACAAAGAGCATTTAGTAAAATCTTAAAGCTAGCATCAGACTTAATGGCGAAGGGTTTTTGCTCCTAAGACTGAATACAAAGTAATTCTGTTTTGGCTACTTCTGTTCAACACTGTACTGAGGTTCTAACTTTTTTTCTTAAAGAAAGAAAAAGAAATGAAATCCAAATTGGAAAAGAAGGAGTAAATACATCTTTATTTTCACACAACTTAATTGCCTATGTATAAAATTTGATGAAATTTATGAAAAGGTATGTGGATTAATAAGCAAGTTTAATTTTTCTTTTTTTTTTCTGAATTGGGGTGTCACTCTGTTGCCCAGGTTGGAGTGCAGGGGCATAATCATGGCTTACCATAGCCTCGACCTCCTGGGCTCGGGTGATCCTTCTGTCTCAGCCTCCTCAGTAGCTGGGACTACATGTGTGTGCCAACATGATGCCTGGCTATTTTTAAATTTTTCGTAGAGACGAGGTCTCACTATGTTTCCCAGGTTGGTCTTGAACTCCTAGGCTTAAGCAATCCTCTCATCTCAGCTCCTTAAAATGCTGGGATTACAGGAATGAGCTACTGCGCCTGGCCAAATAAGTAAGTTTAACAAAGCTAGAGGACTGTTATCAATATACAAAACCTAGTTGTTTTTCTATATATGCCAAAAATTTAAAAAACACTATTTATAATACTATAAAAAATGAAATAATTGGGGATAAATCTAGCAAAAGATGTACAAGACTGATACCATGAAAATGACAAAATGTTGCTTAAAGAATAAAATGCCTAAGTGAATGGTGAAATGTACTATGTTTGTGGATCAGAAAAATTAATATTATTAAAATGCCAATTCTCAAACTGATTTACAAATCTAACACATTCCAGTAAATGATCATGCAGATTTTTGGGTAGAAACTGACAACCTGCTTCTAAAACTCACATACTGCAAAGAATCTAAAATAAGCAAAGGAAATTTCAAAAGGACAAAGTTGGCAGACTTGGGCTTCCTGACTTCAAGACATTATTATGAAGCTACAGTATCAAGACAGTAGGATCTCAGTATGACTATGCATAAACAGATCAACAAAACAGAACAGACATACACATTCATCCATTCATCCATCTATTTTTAGCAAGGGTGAAAAGGCAATTTAGTGAAGAAAAAACAGTCTTTAAACAAATAGTGCTGGAATAATTAGATATTCACGTTAAAACATTTTTGGTCCACATCTCACATCATATACAAAAATTAAATGAAAAAGGATCACAGACCTAAATGTAAAGGTTAAAACTATAAAACTTCTGGGAAAAAATATTCATAGCCTTGAATTAAGCAAAACGTTTTTAGCTAAGACATCAAAAGTATGATCATTGAAAAAAATTTTTCATAAACTAGATTTCATCAAAATTAAGAATATCTGCTCTTTGAAAGACAATGTTAAGAAAATAAGACAAATACAGATTGGGAGGAAATATTTGCAAATCATGTATCTGATAAAGCATTTGTATCTAAATGACATTAAAAGGTACTGAAACTCAGTGACTGAAACAACAACAAAAAACAGGCAAAAGATCTAAACAGACAACTCAAAGAAGATATATAGATGGAAAATAAAAAACTGCAAAGATGTTCAACACCATTAGTTATTGGGAAAATGCTAATTAAAACCACAAGATACTGTAGCATACCTATCAGTATGGCTAAAATTAAAAAAAAAAACACCCCATAGTCAGTGTGGCAAACGCAACTCTTATCCACTGTAAATGGGAATGTAAAATGGCATAAGCACTCTGGAAAGCAAGAGGTTTCTTAAAATGTTAAACATACACCACCCATTTCATATCTAGGTATAGATTTAAGAGAATTGAGAGCACATGTCTATACAAAGACACATACATGAATGGTCGTAATAGCCACAAACCGGAAACAGCCTTTTGTCAATCAATAAGTGAATGAATAAACAAACTGTGGTATATCCACACAATCATTTCATTTTGCTACTCAGAAACAAAAAATAATGATTAATATATGCAACACGGATAAGCCTCAAATGATGATGAATGAAAGCCAAACAGAGTCTTACTGTGACTTCTTTACATAAAATTCTAGAAAATGAAAACAAGTACATAATGAAACAAAACAGATCAGTGATTATCTGGAGATCGGTGGGGGTCAGGGTGGGAAGGAGGGTTATGAAGGAGCATGAGGAAACTTCTGGAGATGATGGATATATTCATTCTCTAGACTGTGGTGATGGTTTCATGAGTGTATACCTAGTTTATGTGTAGTTTAACTGTTAAAAAAAAATCTATATCCAGTCAAATTATCAAACAACTCTAACGGTAGAATAAAGATTTTCAGATATGCCCCTGGAGCCTCTTCAATTAACTTAGCTCTCATGTTCACTTTTTTTGGCAGGGAATTACTACAAGATATACTTCATCATACCATCAAAGTAACCATGGAAGAGGAAGATGGAGGATCTAGGAACTAAATGACCCAATAAAAAACAGGGTAAAAGAAATTTCTAAGGCAACAATAAGGGAAGTCCCAGTATTGCAGTTATATAGTAGGTCTAGAAAGCAACCAGACTACAGCTTTGAAAGGGCTCTAGGAAAAAAATAGAAATCTTTATGTTTGCTGGACTATATGAAAAAAGGAAACATTAACTTTGGGAAAAAAGTTGTATCAGAAAGGAAAAACAGTACAGTGACTGGTGGAACAGTAGTAAATACTGTTTATGTATTATATAAACACTAGCAATTTAACCAAAACTTGTGATATAAGGCAATGAAATGGGTAACTGTAAGAAGGTGATTTCTCATTTTCCAATTAGATTAATAAAAAACAACAACAAAAAAATATATTTTTAGACAGGGCCTTGCTCTGTCGTCTGGCTGGAATGCAGTGGCACGATCATGGCTCATGACAGCCTTGACCTCCTTGATCGTTTTGCCTCAGTCTCCTGAATAGCTGGAACTATAGGTGCATGTCACCACACCTGACTAATTCTTTGATGTTTTTCAGAGATGAAGCCTTGCTATGTTGCCTAGGTTGATCTTGAACTGCTGGGCTCAAGCAATCCTCTCGCCTCAGCCTCCCAAACTCCTGCGACTACAGGTATGAGCCCCATCACACCAACCAAGAAGTAAAGTTTTGGATCAACTTGAATATAAACAGTTTGAGGAATGGAGACAAAAAAGTAAATGTCTACTTACATTAACTGAGTAATATTTTTTTACTTTTCATAAGGCTTAATTTATTGAATTTAAATTAACTGTCCTTTATTATAAGATCGTATCGTTTCTACTTTCATTTAAGGATGGTAACAGGGTTCTACCATAAAATGTTTGACTTGCTATTTTCAAATTATAGAAATTCCAATAATACAAATAACATCTGGATACCCTTTACCCTGATTATTAGCATTCTGCCTCATTTATTCCTATCCATTTTTTTCACCCTCCACCATTTTTTTTTTTTTTTTTTGAGTTGGAGTCTCACTCTGTCACCCAGGCTTGAATGCAGTGACAGGCTCATGGCCACCACAGCTTTAAACAGTTGGGCTTAGGTGATCCTTCTGCTTCAGCCTCCCAAGAAGCTGAAACTATGGGCACGTGCCACCATGTTTGGCTAATTTTTTGATTTAATGTTGAGATAAGGTCTTGCCAAGTTGCCCAGGCTGGTTTCGAACCCCTGGACTCAGGCAATCCTCTCACCTCCGCCTCCCAAAGTGCTGAGATTACAGGCGTGAGCTACAGCATCTGACCGCACCGTTTGCGAATAGCTAACATGATTCACATTTTGACCTCTAAGTCAGGGCTAGGAGGATGATAGCTTAGAGTTTCTCAATTTTCACAATACTGACATTTTGGACCAGACAATGCTTTATTGTGTGTGGGGGGGCTAGCTTGTGCATTATAAGACATGCTACATAATTTCTGGCAGAAACACTGCCTTTATACCCCAGCTGTGGCAAGCAAAAGTGCCTCCAGGTATTGCCAATTGTCCCCTGGATACAAAACCACCCCAGTTGGAAACTATTTCCTCATACTTCAACGTGCCTTTCCTAATAAGAACATTCTCTTACATAATCACAGGCCAGTTATCATCTTCACAAAGTTTAACAATAACCCAATACTTTCATCTAATTTACCATCCATATTCTAGTTTTGTTAACGGACTCAGTAACAGTCTTTATGAGATCTTTTTTCTCATGTCTGGGATCATATTATTTCATTTGTCATGTCTTAGTCTTTAATCTGGAAAAAGACTGTCTTCCTTTACATTTGATGTCTTTTAAGAATGCAGTCCTGACTGGGTGTGGTGGTTTATGCCTCTAATCCCATCTTTGGGAGGTGAAAGGGGGGGATTGCTTGAGCCCAGGAGTTCAAGCCCAGTAAAACATGAGACCTCATCTCTACAAAAGTCAAAAAATTGGCCAGGTGTGGTGGTCACGCCCGTAGTCCCAGCTACTCAGGAGGCTGAGGCGGGAGGATCACCTAAGCCCAGGAGGTCAAGGCTGTGGTGAGCAATGAGTGTGTCACTGTACTCCAGCCTGGGAAACAGAGTCTGACTCAAAAAAAAAAAAAAGGCAAAGAATAAGAAATACAGTCCCTTCCTTTAAAAAAAAAAAACAAACTTAAAAGTTATAGATTTATAGAAAAGCAAAATTTAGAATTTCCATATACTAGTTTCCTCTATTAACATGTTAGTATTGTATGTTTATTACAATCAATGAAACAATATTGATACATATACATTAACTAAAGTCTACACTGTATTCAGATTTCCTTCATTTTTTACTGTTCCATGATTCCACATTATATTTAGTTGTCGTAAGACTTCATAACATAAACTGTCATAAAGCTCCTTTTGGCTATGACAATTTGTCAGGTTTTCCTGGTTTTTGATGACCTCTGACAGTTTTGAGCAGTACTGGTCAGGTATTTTGTTGATTTTTCTTCTACTGGAATTTGACAGTTTGCTGATGATTAGGCTAGGGTTATGTTCTGGGAGGTACATCACAGAGGTCAAGTGCCACTTGAATCACATTATCTTGTTGAGACAGTGTTTATTAGGTTTCTCTCCTGTAAAGATACTCTTAATTCCTTTCCATACTGTACTTTTTGGAAGAAAGTAACTATGTGCAGCCCACACTTAAGGAATAGGGAGTTATGTTCCCCACCTTGAGAGTGGAGTATTTATATAAATTATTTAGAATTGTTCTGCATATATTTCTTTTTTTAAAATAAAAATTTCATTTGGGGTGTTAGGTGGTCTCATGACTAAATGGAAGTTGTACTACCTAATTGATGCTTTCTCAGAACTATCAAATACAAAGGCATGACATCCATCTGCCCCTAACTGGTGAAGTTAATTTTTTCCCTTTTTTTGTTTTGAGTTGGAGTCTTATTCTGTCACCCAGGCTGAAGTGCTGTGGCACACTCACGGCCACTGCAGCCTCGACCTGCTGGGCTCAAGTGATTCTTCTGCCTCAGCCTTCCAAGTAGCTGGAATTACAAGCATGCAGCTAATTTTTTGATTTATTGTAGACATGAGGTCTCACCAAGTTGCCCAGGCTGGTCTCAAAACAACACCAATCCTCTCACCTCAGCCTCCCTAAGTGCTGAGATTGTAGGCGTGCGTCACCGCGCCCAGCCTGGTGAAGTTAATTTTAACAACCTGATCAAGGTATGGTCTGGTTTCCCTGCTGTACATTTACTATTCTCTTTTTTAAA
>CAUYQG010062787.1:0-41957 GCA_963574415.1 Tarsius wallacei | reverse complement strand
GGTACTGGTCCAGAAACAGACACATACACCAATGGAACAAGACAGAGAATCTGGAAATAAAACCATGGAATTTTAGCCAATTCATCTTTGACAAAGTCAACAAAAACAAATATTGGGGAAAAGAAACCATATTTAGCAAATGGTTAAAACTTTTAGGAAAACTGGCTAACCACATGCAGAAGAATCACCATATACAGAAATTAATTCAGAATGGATCAAGGAATTAAATGTGAAACCTCAAACTCTAAGAATCTCAGAAGAAAACTTAGGGAACACCTTCCTGAACATAGAAGTAGGCAATGAATTTATGACCAGGTCCTCAAAAGCAAAGGCACCAAAAGCTAAAATTGACAAGTGGGACCTTCTTAAGCTAAAAAGTTTTTGCACAGCAAAAGAAACCATCAAAAAGGTAAAAAGACAACCCAGAGAATGGGAAAAAAAAGCTATGCATTTAACAAAGGCCTAACATCCAGGCCTACAAGGAATGCAAAGGAATTGAAAGAAAAAAAACAAATAACCCCATTAATGAGTGGGTAAAAGATGGGCACAGTGGCTCACACCAACCGAGGCAAGAGAATTGCCTGAGCCCAGAGGTTCAAGACCAATCTGGGCAACTTGGTGAGACTTCATCTATACAATAAATCAAAACATTAGCCAGCCATGGTGGTGCATGCCTGCCCGTAGTTCCAGTTACTTAGAAGACTGAGGCAAAAGGATTGCCTGAGCCCAGCAGTTAGAAGCCGCAGTAGCTGTGATCATGCCACTGAACTCCAGCCCGGGTGACAGTGAGACACCGACTTGAAAAAAAAAAATGTGTTCAAAAGACATAAACAGACACTTCTTTAAGGAAGACATTCAAGCACACAGCAAACATAAAAAAAATTCTCAGCTTTACTAATCATCAGAAAAATGAAAATGACAATGAGATACTGCCTCACACTGGCCAGGATGGCTCTCATTAAAAAGCCTAAAACAACAGGTGTTTGCGAAGCTGCAAAGGAGAACACTTCTACACAGTAATGTAAGCTAGTTTAACCTTTGTGGAAAATAGTGTGGCGTTTTCTTATAGAGTCAAAAATTGAACTACCATATGACCCAGCAATCCCATTTCTGGGAATTATACCCAAAGGAATATAAATTTATCTACCAAAAAGACACCTGCACATGTTATTTTCATGGCAGTACTATCCACAATAATAAAACATGGAATCAATCCAGATACCTATCAAAAGTGTACTGGATAAAGAAAATGTGGTTACGTATACATGATGGAATACTACACAGCCATAAAGAACAAAATTACGTCCTTTGCAGCAACATGGATGCAACTGGAGGCCATCATTCTAAGTGAACAATCACAGAAACAAAAATCTGAATACCACATGTTCTCACAAGTGAACCCTAAACATTAAGTGTGTAGGCACAAAGGTGGGAACAATGGATGCTAGGCATTGCTAAGGGGGAGTAAAGGAGAGGGAATAAAGGGTACACACCCACCCATTGGGTACCAGGTCTACTACCAAGGGGAGAGAGGGCTCACTCGTAGCCCAAATCTCACCTACATGCAATTTACTTATGTAGCAAATCCTCACATGTACCCCACAACTCTAAAATAAAAATTTTTTTAAATTCAATTCGAACATGTACAAAAAACATGAAGAGACATTTCACCAAAGAACACAGAGAAAGGGCAAATAAACAGATGTAAATATATTCAATATCATTTGCCTTAAAGAAAATACAAAGTAAAACCACATGAGTTATCACTGCACATCTATCAGGCTAAAATGAAAAATAGTGAAAACATAAAACAAAATGGCAAGAATTAGTTCTAAATAATAGTAATTATAACAAACGTAAATTCAGTTCTTGGTTTGGATGACAAACAGAAAAAGATAAAATCCAACAATGTGTTGTTTATAAGAGCCACACTTCAAACAAACTTATGCAGAAGTTGAAAATAAAGTTATGATTACTGTGATGTTTTTACTAACAACACTTCTGATACCAAATGCATGGAGTTTTTTTCCCCTCACATCAACAAATTCCCTAATTCTCTGTGGATGCAAACTAGATGTCCTAAAATTATTCAATTCTGACACTACCTGGAGTTAGCGTGAAACTAACTCTCTAGATTTAAGGGCTGAGTCTACAAGACTTCCCAAGGACTGGCCCTTCAGATGCCAATCCCAAGTATTGTGTAATCAGGTTACTCACACTTCTGTCCAACTTGACTTCCAGTTGGAAGTTCCTACATTCCCTCCCCGTGCAGATTTCATAATTTGTAGAACAGCTCACAGAACCCAGAAAAACAGTTTACTCATGTTTACTGTAAAGCATACAGCAGCCAAATGGAAGAGACTGTGGAGCAAAATATGGAGGAAGAAGGCGCAGAGATTTCATGCACTCTCAGGAGCATTACCCTTCAGCACCTTAATGTGCTCACCAACCTAGAAGCTCCCTAAACTCTTCTATTTGGGGATTGTGGAAGTTCCATGACCTGACATGGCTGACTCAATTATTTGCCAGTAGTGATTTATTCAATCTCCAGTCCCTTTCCCCTCCCTGAAAATCACTGGTGGGCAGAAAATTCCAACCCTATAACCATACCTTGATCTTTCTGGCAACCAACCACCATCCTGAAGCTGTCTAGGGGCCCCCAGTCACCAGTCATCTCCTTTGAATTCAAAAACACTCTAATCACTCCTAAGATTCTAAAGGCTTTAGAAACTGTGTGCCAGGAACAGTGAACAAAGACCAAATACTTTTTATTAGATCACAGTTGCATATAGCCTTTTGTATGCAACAAAGATAGAGAAATGGTGATAGATGATAGATAATAGGTAGATGGATGATAGATAGATAATAAAGAACAACTCAAAATTGACTCAGGTTGAACATTTGCACAGTCTATGCCTTAGCAATTTCACTCCCAAGAGTATCTACAAAAGAAATTCTTGCCAATAAACACTAGAAGATATGCACAAGAATTTTCGTAGAAGCGCTGTTAGTAACAGCAAAAAGTTGAATACCTTTTGATAAGATGATATATTCAAATGGTGAAATAGTTCATAAATGAACTGCAGCTGTTACAGGATACATAAACCTGAGTCATAAATGTTGAGTGATAAAAGCAAGTCCTGGAAGACGACATATACTTTTCTTTAAAGTTCAAAGACAGTTAATAATAAACAATATATTGTTTTGTCATACATATATACACATAAATATGTACATATGTATGCATGTATGTGTATAGCAAAACTATTTTTAAAAGCCAGTTGATGATAAACAGAAAATTCAGGGTAGCTATTATTTCTGAAGGGAAGCAGAGAAATCAGGTGAGAAGTACATAGGTAGATGTAATTGTTATTGTTTTCGTTCTTAAGTCAGATGGTGAGTTAAAATTTTGAAAGAAAAACTATAAAAGAAAGGAATGAAAAAAAGATTAACTAGCTATGAAACAATGAATTAAGCATAGCAATTTTAAGATTAGATTTAAAAGATGTAAAACATCATACGGAATAAATATGGGTACTATATACTGGTATTAGAAACAATAGACCAAAAAGATTTAATGATCATAAACCAATATGCACTTAACAATGTAAGCTTAAAAATAGATGGAACAATAACTAATAGAACGATGAAAAGAAATAATCATTCTAGTTGAAGATTTTTTGTTGTTGTTTATTTATTGACTTAATGGTAATTTATTCTTTGTTTAGCTTTTTGAATTTTTTTTCTTTATTTCAATAGCTTTAGGGGGTACAAATAGTTTTGGTCTGGGCGTTAAGTGCACCAACCACCCCCACCTGTGCATATTGTACCAAAAGGTGATTTTTTTTGTCCCCACCCCCAATCCTTCTCCCCCTCACTGTTCTGAGTCTCCAGTTTTCATTATACCATTCTCTGTCTTTGCAGATCCTTGGTTTAGCTCCCACTTGTGACTGAGTACATGCTGTGTTTGGATTTCTGCTCCTGAGTTAGTTCGCTTGGGATGATGTTCTCCAATTCTATCCAAGTTGCTGCAGAAGACATTACTTCATTCTTTTTTATAGCTGAGGAGTATTCTATAGTGTATATGTACCACACTTTCATTATCCACTGGTCAGTTGATGGCCACTTAGGTTGATTCCACATCCTTGCCATTGTGAATTGTGCTGTGATGAACATGAGGTTCAGGTGTCTTTTTTATATAACAACCTCTTTCCTTTGTGTAGATACCAAGTAGTGGGATTGCTGAACCAAATGGTAGATCTACTTTTAACACTTTGAGAAATCTTCAAGCCAATTTTCATAGAGGTTGTACTAATTTACATTCCCACAAACAGTGTATAAGCATTCCTTTTTCTCTGTATCTGTGTCAGCATCTAGGGTTTTTTATTTTTTATTTTTTTATTTATTTATTTTTTTTTTTGAGTTGGAGTCTCACTCCGTCGCCCAGAGTGGAGTGCAGTGGCCGCTCCCAGCCACCACAGCCTCAAGCTGCTGGGCTCCGGTGATCCTTCCGCCTCAGCCTTCCAAGTAGCTGGAACTACAGGCGCGCGCTACCACGCCCGGCTGATTTTTGATTTATTGTAGAGATGAAGTCTCGCCAAGTTGCCCAGGCGGTCTCGAACCTACAGGCTCAGGCAATCCACTCACCTCAGCCTCCCAAAGCGCGGGATTACAGGCTGAGCCACCGAGCCCGGCTAATATTCTACTCTTTACTTCCATAAAATCAACTTTCTTTTAGCCTCCACATGTAAGTGAGAGCATGTGATATTTGTCTTTCTGTGTTTGGCTTATTTCACTTAATATAATGACCTTTGATTCATCTATGCTGCTGCAAATGACAGGATTTCATTCTTTTTTTATGGCTGAATAATATTCCATTGTGTATACATACTACATTTTCATTACCCATTCATTTGTTGATGGACACTTAAGTTGATTCCATATCTTAGCTATTGTAAATAGTGCTGTAATAAACACAAGAGTACAGATATTATAATCAGAATGCTAATGCAAGTACTACCTTAATCATATTTGCTGTTTCAGAGAATCTTTTCTCTAAAAGTTCACTACCACTTTGTAGCTATAGTCTACCAATACACTCCTTGTTTTGGTTTTGGTTTTTGTACAACTTTTAGCCAAGTTGATCTGAAAATCTTCTGTATAAAGTATTTAGAAAGCAGGTATTACATAATCTGCTCTTTCATCTGCTAAGTTCTTTAGGAGAAGATAATTGTTTTGCCCAAGAGTTCCCCTATAAGAAAGAATGGGCAGTTTTGTTAGGCTTAATTCACAGATTATGGATGGGAACTTAAAAGTGAGGCAGTACAGTGACTCACCATAATTACACATCAAGTTCAAGGTCCAGCTATGACCATTACCTGAAGTCTCAACATGGTGGGGGTTTTTTTGATTATCCATATTTTTCTTAGCATAATTTTTTATCTAAATGGTAAAATTTATGATAACTAAGTTATAGTTTCCGTGTGTGAATCTACTACTGTTACCAAATTTATTCCTTGCTCCCCATGCCTTCTATATGTTCTAGTGTTTCTCTCACCTGGAATTCCTTTTCTCTCCAAATATTTCCAAATGCCATGACATTTGTTTGACTTTCTTGGTGAAACCTGTCTTCACAATCTCAGCCAAGTAGATTGTTCTACTTCTGAATGCCTGCTGTGGTTAGTTAATATGACTTCCTTTCACTTAATCATTTATAGTAGCAAATTAGGACTTACCACATTTCTTAAAGTTTGTATTAATTTATTTTATAATTTTTACTGCATGTGTACTTTGTCTCTCAACTTGAATATAAGCTCATTAGAGCTAACAATATATATTATATGTCCTTGTATTTCTTATTAACCACAGGTATAGACTCACATTGAGAGAGTATTGATTGAATCAATTAACAAATCACGGTGGAAAGAGGGCTGAAGTCCACATGGTAGGTGAAATATGAGTCATCTGTAAATTGACAGTAAAGAAATGACAAAGGCTTAAATACACTCAACAGAGAAAAGAGAGGTGAAGTGCAAAAGAGAGAAATCATCAAAATTTAAAAGGCATTATGGCTTAGCGAAAAGGAAGAGTCCAAAAAAGTAAGTGCACTGTGAAAGACTGGATAAAGGAAAGCAAGTAGATTCCTACTGATGAATCTAAGAAACATTTAGGAACTAGAGGCAAGCTACCCTGGAAGTGGGTGTGGGCTGTGCTGAAAATTGGGGTCTACAAAAAGCATTAGATCCCCAGATTCCTCCTCAAATCAGTTCAGCCATGACTCCTCTGGCAGAAGGTAGAAATAAACCTTGCCTTTTTTTTTTTTTTAATAGAGATTTAAGCAGCATGGTTTTGGATCAGGGAACACAAGGAAAATATGAGAATATGTGTGAGAAGCAGTGTTAAAAATTGGGGGATGATTGACAATCTACAGCATGAGGAGTGTGAACTTCTGTGTTCTTTTCATGAATGGCATTTAGAACCTTTGCAGCCAGGAGGGATACAGAGGGAATATTCCCTGGACAATCTGACTGGCATAGGAAAAAAGACCGACAGGCATCAACATTTGGTATACCCAGTAAACATTTTCTGTAAGGCCCACCAATTATCAAACCCCATTCAAACACATGAATTAATCAGAATACTTCTGATCAACTCTTGGGTGCCTTAAATATAAAACAGCAAAATATACATCTGACAAAGGACTAATACCCAGAATCTACAAAGAACTCAAGCAAATCAGCAAGAAAAAAGCAAATAATCCCATTAAAAAGTGGGCAAATGACACAAATGCACATCTCTCAAGAGAAGAGATACAAATGGCCAACATATGGAAAAATGTTCAACATCACTCAGAATTAGAGAAATGCAAGTTAAAACCATAATGAGATACTATTTCACACCAGTCAAAATGGCCATTATTAAAAAATCAGAAAATAGATGTTGGCACGAATGTGGAGAAAGGGGAACACTTATACGCTGTTGGTGGGAGTGCAAATTAGTACAAACTCTATGAAAAGTGGTATGGAGATTTCACAAAAAAACAAAAGTAGATTTACCATTTGATCCAGCAGTCGCACTACTAGGTATCTACTCTAAGGAACAGAGGTCATTATATAAAAAAGACACCTGCACCTGCTTGTTCATCACAGCACAATTCACAATTGCAAAGATGGGGAATCAACCTAAATGCCCATCAACTGATCAGTAGATAATGAAAATGTGGTATATATACTTCATGGAATTCTCTGCAGCCATGTCTTCTGCAGCAATGTGAATGGAGCGGAAGATCATTATCCTAAGTAAACTGACTCAGAAACAAAAAAGCAAACACTGCATGTCCTCATTCATATGTGGGAGCTAAACGGTCACAAAGACAGAAATAATAGAAACTGAGGACACCTAAGGGCGGAGAGGAGAGGAGAGTTAAGGTTCAGAAACCACCTATGGGGCACAATGTTCAGTCTCTGGGGAATAGGCCACCTGAGATCCAATCCCCACCACTATACAATATGTCTACATAACAAATAACACGTGTACCCCCTAAATTGAAAATAAAAATAAACAGGGAATGAAGGCTCATTGGATATTTCTAACATGAAAAAGACACTATATCCAACAAATATTTTTTTAAAAAGACGATTTAGCAAGTTGAAAATTTCAGAAAATATAATCAGAAAAATAAATTAGACTGTGAAACATGAAAAAAACAAGAAAAATTGTTTGCAAACTAAAAATGAGAGCAGGGCTAAAAATATTCAAAATAAAGATTAGAAGATACTGTTGAAAAAAATCTCCCAGAAAAAAGAAGTGCAAAAAATGAGACAGAAAAAAAAAAAAAGATTGGAGGATTTATTTAGGTGACCTAGCCTCAACTAAAATAAATCTCACATAGAGAGAACAGAGAAAATGAAGAAGAAGGGATTATTATTTTAAAAATAATATAAAAGGACCAGGTGCAGCGGCTCACACCTGTAATCCAAGCACTTTGGGAGGCTGAGGCAGGAGGATTGCTTGAGTCCAGGAGTGTGAGACTAGCCTGGGCAACAGGCTCTCTACAAAAAAAATTTAAAAATAGCTGAGCATGGTGGCATGTACCTGTAGTCCTAGCTTAACAGAAGGCTGAGGAAGAAAGATCACCTGAGCTGGCAAGCCATGATTGTCCCACCAACCTGGGCAACAGAGTGAGAACTTGACTCCAAAAAAAAAAAAAAGAAAAAAAAAGAAAGAAAGAAGGAATAAGATATAAGATAATTTTTAGAACTAAAAGACTGAAAGATATGTTTTTAAGTGCCCAGAACAGTGCATTTATAAAAAACACATGATTGCAATATTTGTGAACTTCAGGGTTAAGGAGAAACCCCAGACTTTCCAGTGAGAAGGGACCCAAAGTTTCACAAAGGATTGGAAATTAGAGTAATATCAGACTTCTTAATAGCAACATTGGAAACCAGAAATTAATCCTTTCAAATTTTTACATAAGAGTCATTTTCAGACTAGATTTCTATTCTCAACCCGACTACCAACCAAATATGTAGACAAAAACATTTTAGACATACATGTGTCATTTGCCTCCCATGAGATCTTCCTGAGCAACTTACTTGAAGACATGCTCCAGGAAAATTCGGGAATAAAATGAAGATGAAGGCATGGGATTCAGAAAATAATGTAACCCAACACACAAAAAGGCAATGGGTATTTCCAGAATGATGGTGATAAGAAGTCTCAGGAGGGCAATTGTGCAGCAGACTCAGAGAGCAAATGGCCCAGATAGGAGCAAGAGAGGAGGGGTCTTCAGGATGGATTGGTCCAAGAGGGGAAGGGAAGAAATTTATGAACTACCTGATGTGTTTGATTAATTGAGAGGAGTTTTAGAGCTGTCGTAGAGTTGGGCATGAATTAGTGATAGGTAGAAAGTCCAAGTAGTGACAATTATTAACCCAAGGAAGAAGAGAAGTTTTACAAGAAAGAAAATGTAGTCACAGTGCATTACATGCCTTATCTGTGAATAATATTTATTCAATTAGAATGACATAAATACATAAGATTGAGTTAATTAAAAAGTAAATATTGGGAAAATAGGAAATGTGTGTGTGTTCTTGGTGACGGATTTATGTAAGAGAGTTAAATTCTATCTTCTCCAAAAGGAAGACAATAACTCAAATACAAAGGAGAAAAACTAGGACATAATAGTATAAGAGAATTATCTAGGATTATGAAGTAAGAAGCAGAAGAAATAGTTGAAAGAGTAGAAAGTGGTTGCCTCTGAGCAGAGGTGAGACAGACACTGCTTTTTAAAAAAATTATAGGACTTCTGGTACCATTTGTCCTCTTATATGACTCAATACATGTCACATATTTTTAATCAAATGTAATTTAAATTTTTAATCAATTAAAAATTTTAAATCAATTTAAAAAATTTAGAAAGATGACAGTATAGCCATCTATGTGGCTATGACTGTATGACAGTATAGCACACATATATTTATAATGGAGTGGGAAAAAGACCACAGGGTAATTTAGGTGGATGACTGAAGGAAAAGGATGAATTTCACCTCTTCCCAGCATGTCTTGACAAATTCAAGTTTGCAGGTGCATGCCAATTCAAAGTTTAAGAATACTGGATCCATTTCTGATGTACGCTGCTGCATAGGGAAGTCTGAATGGGTGGAGAAGGTTCTTACAGAAAGGCTTATTCATTTTCATGCTCAGGCTTTGGCAGTAGGTAGGGCTGTGGTTAAATGGCATCTCCAGGGAACATGATAACAATGCTGAATGCTGCTATGAATCAGATTTCATGTGATGGGTGTGTGGCGAAAATGTAAAAGATAACAATGATCATAACCGAACTGTTATAAACTACAGAATAAAAATCAGCCTCCTGCTCATTATTCCAGATTTGCTGAGAAAGACTCCTGAACACAATTAGAAGCTAGAACAAGATTTCATCTTTTTTATGTTGCTTTACTGCTTTTCAAAGTGTTATCATTCTGTATTATTTCTGCTCAAGCTGAAAAACTCCATCAGAGTCTCATGAGGGTTCTAGTTTTGAAATGGGATTGCAACATGAATGGCACATCTTTGGTAGAATCTTGTTCATTTTCAGATTTAAACTTAGTATCTCAACACTTTTCAGAACTGGAGTTCTTCTCTTAAGTAATTCTGGCATATGATCAGTTAGTATGTGTATGCATGTATATATGTATACAAACATATGAGAAAGAGAGAGTCTCATTGGCTATTAATTATTTTTCTTTTGTGTCCTACAACATAAAGAATGTACACAAATCCTTTACAGAAAGCCATACAACATGTGACACAGGGCTTATTAGTATAGGGTATTTTTTTTTAAAGATGTGAGGTGCAATTCAGGGTTAAGTATATAAATGTTCATTATGCAGTTACCTTTTGTTGTTGAGGTGTGTCTCCCCTCCCCCTGTATAGGGCTCTTAATGAAGCATTGCTACTTGGGTAATAAACCTGAGTCAGAGACTTTGAGTTCTAGTCCTATTATTGAGATCTGAAAATTTGGAAAAGACTCTTGTCCTTTCTTTGCTTAAATTTATAATAATAATAATAATAATTTTTTTTGCCAGTGCACCAATCTTGGAGTTTATAATTATTTAGCCCTGTTTCTGTCACATGATGATGGTAAAAGATCAATGATAAATGTGAACATACTTTGAGATCATGGGGAAAAATTACAATGAAATTGAGTGAAATATTATAGTCTTGTGAACAAATTCCTAAAAATGTTCAGGCCTCTTTCTCTTTTGCACATTTGATTCAACTTAGGGAAAGAAGGAAGCTATATATTTATTGCTCACCTAATATGTGCCAGGTATATGCACTCAATATGTCATGTACATTACAATTGAACATAAAACCAACACTTCTTTTTCTGGGTAATCACAGTATTCCTTTGGGTAAGATGTCATCTGTAAAATGATATTTCTAGTAGTGAAATCCCTAATTGACTATCCAAAGTATCTTCAACAGCAAAGTAGAGTACATGCAAGAAAACAAAACAAAACAAAACAAAAAACTATGGGTGGCATGGAGGATGTCACACTTTCCTGATTTATTATCAACCTTTCAAAAGAGGAACCCACTTTCCTTTTAGAGCGGAAACTTGTGTTAGAGATATCTTCTTTAATATCTGATTGATCCGGCCTGGTTCAAAAGCCAGACTCAGCAGTTCTAATGGGAAAGGATGTGAAGGCTAAGGTGTGGCTGGTCTGCTGAGCATCTGCTTTCTGATAGTGCTGGTGGTGGTCACAAGCTTATTGATTTCCATCAGAGGAAATGAGTTAGCAGGCTTCAAAATGTTCTCTTTCTATGTTTAATGCTCTTTCACTATCACTCTTGCATGAATTCCCAGAGCAGAGCTTAATAAGGCCTAGGGCATTGTCATTGGGGTTATTTTGAATGCACATTGGAATTTAAGTGACACTAAAAATGCCCATTTTAGCAGAATATGTTTGAATGCCCTGGAGGCTAATTTTGTTGGTGAATACAAGGTAAATTAATTCACCTTGATATTTTAATTCCTTTAGAGACTCATAATTGGCACCCAAATAGTATGAACGAGTGAATAAAACTGCCTAAATCCAAGCATTTTATCCTATGAATCCTGATTTCCAGAGTTCTAAAGAATTAACTACAAAACCGAATGAAATGCAGACCTAGTTGATCTCTTCACTGAATAAATAAATATTCCTCCAAAAGGCACCACACAAGTCAGATGGTCCTTTTTTCTACATAGTTATTATGAGAGTAGGTGTCAGAATCTCAGAACCAGAAGGGGCCTTAGAGTTTGGCATAGGGCAAGGAAACCCCAATGGCAGCAGAGAGGTATGTAAAATTGCTCACTGCTGGTTAGTGGTAGAGCCTAAGTCTCCTGAACCTTTCTCATCTGCTATACCAAAAATGACCTTTTTAGTATATATGTATTTTTCCTCAAGAAAGACCCCTAGAGAATGTTTTATAAGTTATTATGTTAGTGAAAACCAACTAGGGAAAGAAAAGACTCCCAAAGGTTTAGTCTAATGGTGTTTCCATTTGTCAATTTGTTGACCTCTAGATTTTTGAATATTTTTCAGTGAGAGGAGTAATTAATGTCTTCCCAGCCCAAAAGGACCCTCCTTCTAGGTGACTTGCCTCTTCCCCTCAGAAGTCCTGTTTATACTATAAGACCCCGACCCTTTATACCTCCATGGACTCAATTAGTGAGAGATAATTCACCCAGTATGGGCCCATCTGATTGTCTCTCAGGAGTTTGCAAGTGAACTTTTGTCAGACTGTATTGATTGAGAGGTGGTCTTTTGTAGCTTGTGCATGGAGAAGCAAAGAAAGTGCTTCTGGTGAGAGATAAAAAAGATAAAATGTAGGCAAAACCTCAGAGAAAAGCAGAGATGAGAAACCACTGGAGGGTAAAGGGTAAAGAGAGGAGAGAGGGAAGGGGGGAGATGAAAGAGAGAGAGACAGGGGAAGGAAAGGTGAGAGAAAGAAAGAGAGAAAGGTAGATAGAGACAGAGGTGAGAGAGAAAGAAAGGGAGAGAGAGAGAAGAAAGAGAAAGAAAAGAGAGAGAAGAGGAGAGCAAGAGAGAGCCAGAGAGCAAGAGCAAACGAGCTAGTGCAAGAGAATTACTGTATTCGTTCCTGAGAGTTTTCTCCTGCCTGGCTCTAGTCCTTATGGGGCCTGATGGCCCTATCTTTGGGATTGATGCGATAGCCTTATAACAATCCTTCTTTTAATTATGATGGTTCAGGTGCACTTCTGTTCATTGCAACCAGTGAGACTTGTTAAAACAAAGTCTGTTGCAAGATATTTGTTAAATTCCTGTTAGACTGTTCAAGGTAGCAGTTATAAAGACTGCTAGAATTTCAACTGAATTTCACTCTGAGGCTTTGGTCAGAATATGGACTTCTAACAAATGGCTGCAGCTTTTCTTGATGAAAAGACATCAGATTATCTTTTAGATCTCAGACTGGAATTTTAATGGCCGGAATCATTAACATCCAGCTTTTCTGTGAGGAATTTCACAAAAAATGTAATTCGATTTTTAGACTATTATCTTCTCGTTCTAGGAAAGATTATTGAGGTTAGTTTACCCCATGTCTATTTGGTCTAAGCCAAAACATTTGTTTGGTAACACTGTCTTTTTTAGTTGACTTATGGGGTAATATTTGCTTTTGTAAATGTGATGTCACTCCTGGTTTTTATGGCAGCAAACATGCTTGGAGATTAAGTGGTAATGAGGAGTAGACCAGTATTGAGAATGGAGTTCATTTTCAGTTAGAGGAATTCCAGCAATGGGTAATTTTGAGGTAACCCAGGGAAGGTAAAGTGACCATTCAAAATGAAGGCAAAGCATTTACTATATTGCAGGCTCTAAAGAATATTTGTGGGGGGATATTTCCTTGTTTTCCGAGGCTACTGTCATTATATTTTCCACATTGGTTTCTAAGATTTTCATCAGAAAAACAGAGTGGGCTATTCTTGGTCAGGTAAACTAGCCACAAATGTCCTGTCCACAAGGACAAAATGAAGGTTGTTAGTTCTTAGCATTCCAGACTTAAAATATCATTCTGTGGAGAGAAGCTTATGGAAGCTAGCATTCCTCTGGGTTTCAAGAGTCAATACTGTTAAAAAACAAAGAGGTGATGGAATGCATAGTTTTCCTCTCTTGCCTTACTTTGGCAGGACTAACCTAATAAGTGGAATTTCAAGTGACCTACTGGGAAGGTTCTGCAAGATTTTTAGCCAATCTTTAGCACTGTTTTGAACAAGGGAGCAAGCCCAATGTTTAGGTGAGATAGTCACTTGCTGGTGTGATATATTTGTAGGAAATCCTTATCTCAAAATACCTTCCCCTCCAGCAATATGCCTATAGTTCCATAATTAAAGACTCAGTTTTGGTTTAAGGAATTGCCCCGTTAACACAGAACTATCCCCAGGAAGTTAACCAAGAAATTAATATATAGCTAACTAAGTGACTCTCAGAAGTCATTCAAAGACTATGTATCAGAACTGGAAACTCAAACTACATGCTTCATCCTCCTTAAAATTCTGAGTCACTTTCCTCTCCCCCCTTTCCCCCTACTCTTCCATGTGCAATACCTTCCAGGTGTGTTGGTGATTTGGGACAAGGCTGAGAACTACTGATGTAACCCTTGCATGACTTTCCGGAATTGCTTTCTTCAGTTACTGCTAAATAAGATTAGAATATTAGGGGACTAAACATTTGGATGGGGAAGGGAGGAAGAAAGTATAATTTTGATGCTGTATGGAGCAATTTTGAGGGAATAGTTTTGAAGATTCTATTCAAATGGTAGCTAGGCATTTCCGTTCCTCATCTATCGAAATGGTAGGTGAGTGCTGCAGAATTCCTGAACTGTCTGACATCAATTTTGAGGACTCCAGGGTACAGACAGAGAGTTCAATTTCCAGCACAACATCCAGCAGAAAGAAGATAAGAAAGGCTTGGAAAGTGGAGATTAGAAAGATCTGAAGAAAAGTTTAGGGTACTTGGCAATTATGCCTGGGGCTCTTCTTGCTTCTCGGTGAATGGAAAAGATGAACCTATTACAGGGCTAACACAGATTTTTTTTCTGCTCTTAAATATTATTTTCAGCCAGGCTCGGTGACTCAGCCTGTAATCCCAGAGCTTTGGGAGGCCGAGGTGAGTAGATCGCCTGAGCCTGCGGGTTCGAGACCTGCCTGGGCAACTTGGCAAGACCTCATCTTTACAATAAATCAAAAATTAGCAGGGCATGGTAGCACACGCCTGTAGTTCCAGCCTCTTGGAAGGCTAAGGCTGAAGGATCGCCGGAGCCCAACAGGTCGAGGCTGTGGTGGCCTGGAGTGGCCACTGCACTCCAGTTTGGGCTACAGAGTGAGACTCCAAATTAAAAAGAAAAAAAAATATATATATATACATATATATGTATGTATGTATATGTGTGTGTATATATATATATATAATTTTCCTTTCCGAATGATAATAGGACAAGTTGATCTTTGTTGAGGGACAGCGCAAGACCGTTTTAGATAAATGGTCTTGATATTTGCTAGTTGAATTCCCCCATATAAACCATATTGAAATTCTCAGTATTAACTTCCTGGATCTGGCCACACTGCTGAGTGTAGGGAACCTTAGACTTGTCAGTGAAATGGATTTGAGAAGCCCCTATGCTACAAAACTCCATGACTAGTCCTGGTAGGCTAGTGCTACCCCAAAGATGGTCCTATCCTGCATGTACATGTTTTCTGGAGCAAGACTTCAAAAGAAGCTACAGGAAACAGTGAGCTTGAAAGAATCACAGGGTCAATGAACAAATATTTAAACAGTCACTTAATGGCTACTAAACTAATAGAAACTGACAACCAGTTCTCTGCAATGCTTCTTAATTTTGGCTGATCATCAGACTCATATGTGAAGCTTTAAAAATATAAAAAATATAAAAGGAAAGAATGCTTGTGGTTAACAAAAGTATAAAAGGCTATACAAGTAAAGTGAAAGTCCCTCTCCTCTCTCTCACCCCCAAATATCTTGGTCCCTAGATGCAACTATTTTTAAAAATTCCTTCAGAAATTTTGTTAATAAACAGAGCAGCTAAATATGTATCGATATTTTTATTATATAAATGATATGCTCTTTGTACTATTCTGCCTCTTATTTTTCACTTTAGCAATCAGACACGCAGATCTATTTTATCTTATAGTCTGAATTGAGGGAGGCCTGTATGGCTTTGACTATCATTCCCTGCTAGAGATACTTGGGAGAGATGAAGACACAAAACCCACTGGTCCTCTAACTTTACCTGGAGGGCTCGTTAAAAAAAAGATTGCGGGTCACACCCTCTCCATTCCACTCAAAGTTTCTGATTTAGACATTTCTCAAGGGAGATGCTTTTAATGAGGAATATTCCTCCACATATCTCCAGAAAGGCATCATTACAGTTCTTTACAAACAAACTGAACCTGCACTGGGCAGTTACAGCCATTTATTTTTCCACCACGGCATGCGGGAGCACAGTCTCTGAAATGTGATCCTTCTTATATCTTTTCTTTTTTGCAGTTTGTTCTAAGCAAAAACAGTTCTACTGAATGGTGAGGAAGTGGATGGGGAGTCTTCAAACTTCCTCCTTGTCTGTGCTTCCAACCTCTTTCTGTGTCCTTTTGCAATCCCTTCAGTAGTTTCTCCATGTGACTATATTCTTCTGCTTGTGTTTTTCTTACCTACTGTACCCCTTGCTGCCAACTTCTTCCTTCTTCTTATTTTAAGAGAGTACTCTCAAAAAGACGAGTCCTTTAGTCCACCAACAAATGCACAGAGACAAGCTATTAGAGGTACTGTTTTATAGGCTGTTTCAGTCCAGAGGGATTAAGCTAGATGACCTCACTGAAAAAGAAACCACACTTAATAGCTTTAAATGGGACTGCTCTTAACTGGGACACCCTGAACCACTGCATACACTTTTTGTTTCAAGTGAATGTGGTGGTTTGGGCCAGAATCAGTTGTCAGGGAGATCGTTTAAATGTCTTTGTTTTCAGAGATGAACCGACACCTTATAATATACACAGGAGGAGGAAATATATAATAGGTTGTCTTGACATTCAGTAGCAAACCCTGAGTCCTATCCTTGGGGCAGCTAGGGAAACTGACAATCTCTCTCTTTCTCCACTTCTCTCCATCCACATTTCACCTTCTTTTATAGTAAATTAGGGAATCTCAGATGAAGAGAGTTTAAGGAAACCATAAAGAACAGAAAGACCAGATCTCCACTCCCCATTTCACTATCAGGTCTGTAGTTGGCGTCAAATAATTACTTCATACAAGAGCTTATCACAGTACTTAGAACATAGTAAATATTTAACATGTTTTTAATTTTTGTTAGTTTTTTTTTCTTGAAATGGAGGCTGCCTCTGTCAATAGCCAACATAAAGAACTCTGGACTGTGTCCTAAAGTGTGTGGTCCCGATGTTAATGAAACCAAGCAGTTTTTCCTAAACTTCTTTGACTTCATGAGGAATACTTTCAGTAGCTGGCTCTCTGTCTTCTAAAGGGGAAACAGATTTTGCCAACTTGGGAAGTCTTCATTATTAATAGTCATTGCTTAGAGTTTCCCCTGGCCAAATTGCTGACTCAATACTTCTTGTTTTAGAAAACGGAAGTAGCTGAAAGGCACCTGTTAATGAGACTAAAATAATACTGTATGTGTGTATGTGCATGAGAGAGCTAAATCCTATTCTTGGAGAGGATATAAAAACCATCATATAGAAAGATGAGGTTCACTGCCTATCAATTTTCCTAAAATGTCTAACTTTTATTTTCCCTTAAATATGCTTTTTTACTTTTTACTTTTTTGGTAATGTAATGAACAAATGAATTGTTACTGTAATGTGAAGGTTTCTCATAGATTTCGTGGCAATTAAAATCACGAATTAGAATGGTCATCAATTTAGTGATAAAGTTCGGCAGTGCTACATCAAAATACATATTGAAGAAATTGAAAGAGGGCTTAGTAAGATGAGTGAAGGATGTGTTTCATTCCAACTCAGACCAGTTTCTGAGAATAGTCTTTTCTAATACAGTAGAACAAGGCCTGTGGCCTTAAAAAGAGACTTCAAGGTGTCTTGCAGGTGAGTTCCTTCACTCTTTTATTTATTTAATCAAGCATTTTTTAAAACACATTTATTAGTTGCCTCCTATGAGTGAGGATACCCCAAAAATCAGAGTTATCTATTGGCAGGTGGGCCCTTTGTAATACAGGCTTCCCCCACTAGCTAAGTGTTCTAGGAACCCATCAGCATCAGTACACCAGCTAGCATTGTTGTGAGAGGCTGCATTTGGCTTCAGTAATTTTTTTTTGAGATTGTTTTAATGTGTTTGCCCATTTCATGATGGGTGATTTATGAGCGTACCTACCCATACCATGCTGAGTGCTCAGCAGTTTTGTTTTGTTTTTTTGAGTTGGAGTCTCACTCTGTTGCCCAGACTGGAGTGCAGTGGCCGCTCCCGGCCACCGCAGCCTCGACCTGCTGGGCTCCGGTGATCCTTCCGCCTCAGCCTTCCAAACAGCTGGAACTACAGGCGCGCGCTACCACGCCTGGCTAATTTTTTGATTTTATTGTAGAGATGAGGTCTTGCTTGCCCAGGCGGGTCTCGAACCTGCGGGCTCAGGCAATCCACTCACCTCAGCCTCCCAAAGGTGTGGGATTACAGGCTGAGCCACTGAGCCCGGCTTCTCAGCAGTTTTTTGACCAAAAACGACATGAACTCCATTCCTCATCCTTCCTATTCACCTAATCTTGCCCCTAGAAACTTTTTGTTTGTTTGTTTGTTTGTTTGTTTCTCCGGATGAATAAAGTCCTCAAAGGGAAATGTTTTGCTGATACGGAAAAGGTGAAACAAAAAATAACAGAAGCACTAAAAGGCATCAAAATCTACACGTTTAAAAACTGTCTTGAGTAGTGGAAAATGCATTTCAACAGGTGTATTGCATCAAACAAGAGAGTACTTTGAAGTTGACTGAAGTTTGAACATCTAAGAATACATACACAACTTTTTATAAATAAATTCTAGGTTTTTGAAGGAGTCCCCCCTCATATGTGCCAAGGTTTGTATTAGGAGGTTGAGATGCAATTTAGACAAAAGCAGACAAAAAGAGATAGAACAGGATAAATTCTACCATAGAGGTAAGAACAGAGAGCTGTAAAAATAGAGGAAACAATGACTATTTGCCTGTAGTCAAGGAAAGCTCAACCAGGGGAACTGAATCCACACCATGTCAGAACAACACACTCTGTGGCAGGATACCAACTAGCTTCCTGTATTTTGATTTCTGGCTGACCCAACTTTTGCTTTTGATCATTTCCTTTCATTGGTCAGTCTAACCTGATGATCATATTCTATTCATACTCTATTTATCTTATCATTCTAGAATATAGACAAAATTGTGTGCCTGGCATGTAATAGGTGCCCAGTCAATGTTAAACTGAAATGACTATGGCGTATGGCTTCCATATGCTTCCAACCCCATTCCTTTATGGATAGAATGGATCTTTTTCTTTTTAAATTTAATCCCACATTTCTCCTCTATTTTAACATTATTTGTTGGAGTTTTTGGTCCCCCACTTCCAGCCAAAGTTCTAGACATAATTAATTAATCCTGGACTCCTGCTGTTCTGTTGTCTTCTCAGGATACCTGGCACAGTGCGATGGCCCCTTCATTGCCCTGCTGTTGTGGGTTTATCCCTTAAGATGCCAAGTCAGTCCTTGGAATATCCTTGCAACATCTAGGGATCCTTAGATTATTTTGGAATCAGATAATCTATTGAGTTACGTTAGAGTGATAGTAAAACAACCTGAATTCTATAATTTTGCAATCCTATATTGTAAGAAATTGCCGAGGTGGCATTCTAAGGGATGCTGAAGCTGATCACATTGCCTTTATTTATCTATTTATTTTTGGAGTCAGAGTCTCACTCCATTGCCCAGGATGGAGTGCAGTGGCACACTCATGGCCACCCCAGCATCGACCTTCTGGGCTCCAGCGATCCTTTCACCTCAGCCTTCCAAATAGCCGGAACTACAGGTGTGTGCTATCATGCCCAGCTAATTTTTGATTTATGGTAGAGATGAGGTCTTGCCAAGTTGCCCAGGCTGGTCTCGAACCCCTGGGCTCAAGCAATCTACTCACCTTGGCCTCCCAAAGTGCTGGGATTACAGGCTGAGCCTCCGGCCCTGGCCCATATTGCTTTATGAGCCATTCCCTTCAAAAAATTCCAGACGGGAGCAGAGATACTCCTGCTGAAGCCCAATAATGAGTCTCTCCATCTAATACCAAGGTTGAAGGCACAGACCAGGGTAAAATGGATTAAGTTCCCTAAAGGAGTAAAAATAATCATCACTGGTATATACAGAGTTTCAGAATATGTACAATGTATCACACACTGTGCTGTTTTCTAATTCTATTTACCCAAATCCTGGCTAATCAAGACTAGGAATTTTCACAAGCTGTACTTGACAGGAGAAGTTTCTCAGGTGGCCTAACAGGTCAGAATCAAAGCCCTAATATTGCCCATTCTTCCCGAATAATCCATGTTTATTATTCTTTCTGAAGTTTTCTTCCTGTCCACTAGAACATGAGTTCCTTGAGGGCAGGCTTTATTCACATTCAGCATCAGCAACTAGGAAAGAACCAGGCGTATGAGGCACTCAAGAAACACTTATGGATTGTGTGTCTGCCTGCCAAGTTGTTGATCCTGGAAATCTGACATCCTTAATTGACTCCTTCAAAGATAATACACTTAATTCAGATTCATATGTCCTGAATAGACGATGATGACGATGATGATGATGATGAAGATAGCTAGCATTTACTAAGTTAAAGTCGTTTCCTAACTTTGCAGTAGTAAAAAAGGAATGGCTTCCAATGAGTTGTGAACTCCAGTATCTGCAGCTTGTGTAGTGTACTTGTACAAGGGCACAGAGCTTGACCAGGTGACTTGCTCTGCTGAAGAGGACATCAGCAAGCAGGGGCTTGATAAAGCACCTGTTCACTAAGCCTTGTCTTTTTAGAATACTGTTGGTGAACAAGCCCTGGCTAACCTCCTTTAGAATGAGATACCATATGAAGAAAGAGTGAGAGAGCATTTGGGAAGCAGAAAGTGGCCATTCAGGCATTCTGGTCTTGCCAACTATCCCACCTGAGTCCCCAGATATGTGAATAAAGACCAT
Source organism: Tarsius wallacei (assembly GCA_963574415.1). Classification (NCBI taxonomy): domain Eukaryota; kingdom Metazoa; phylum Chordata; class Mammalia; order Primates; family Tarsiidae; genus Tarsius; species Tarsius wallacei. Next base: position 21,213 of record CAUYQG010062787.1, on the reverse strand, counting down.
CCAGAACTGCTCTGCTGCAGTCAACAGACTGTAAACACATGAGTGAGTTCAGCTGTTGCCATATGGAGACAAGAAATAACTGCCCAGAGGAGCCCAATCCAAATGACCTATTCACAGAATCATGAGCAAATACATGATTGTTGCTTTGTGCCACTAAGTTTTAGAGTGACTTGCCACTCAGTAAGTCATTGATGAGTTACTATATTTGAGGCACTGAGATAATGTATTTTCTTGTTTCACTTACAGGATAACTCTCCAAGTTATATAACATTTTTATCTCTACCTTACAGTTAGGGAATCTGACATTGAGAAAGGTTAAATAATAAGCCCGAGATGACAAAGCTGGTAATAATGATGGAGGAGGAATGCAAACCCAGGTCTGCCTGATCCTGGAGTCTCGTTCTCAATCACTGCTCTTTATTGCTTTGAGATGACCTTTGCCAATCCGACCACATCTGGGATCTATCACCTCCCACTCCCTTGGATGGATCTAGCCTACACCTGGTTCTTTACGGGGCTTCTGCTTGTTGCAATAAAAGACTATCAGTCTTTGATACTTACATTGTTTTTGTGTATAGATAGAACTGAGATGAAGTGTTTGGAAAATTTTCCTTAGAAATGAAGCCAGGATATTGTCATAGAGTGTGCAAAGAGTAGTTTTCTATTATTTTTGCAGTATTTTTTATTTTATTGTTTTTAGTAGTTATATTGCTAAACACTAGATTCAAATGGAATATTATAAAGTAAATTGAATTATGCCAGAACAAATGACATATTTCACAATTCAGCAAAATAGTAAATGTTTCTGTCTTAATGTTTTCAATGTGCCTATTTGTAACATAAATTGTGGTCTAAAAAGGCCATGCAGTCTTGCAACATTTGTTTGCTATCAGCATCTTAGAGGAAGTAAAGAAGCTGGGATTGTTCATTTTTCCGAAATGTATTGGGGGTAGGTTGATATTTTATCAGCACAAGAATTTTCATTTTGAAAACCAGGAAGTTGTTTCAAGGACTACGTGGGGGCATTTCACAGGCTTTCTTATCAGGGAGGCACACAAATTTTTTCTAAGACTCTTACTCATCTACGAAATAGGATAAGTGTAGTATTTAATTTCAAATTATGGGATCTTTCAGTAATAAACGCAGGGCCATCATTCCTAAAACTGTGGAGGCAATGGAAATCTTTGTAAAACTATCTCTCAGTAGGGACCGCCAGATCAATAAAAGCAGTCTAGTCCTTGAAAGCTATCATTTGGGGACTTTCCCAAATGTGGGAGAGGCAAGGTTTCTGGAAGCCATTGGGAAAACTTTTGGCCTTGGCAATGATTATTAAGAAGAAATAATTGTACATATACTTGTTTTTATACAATATAGTGTAAGGCTGTAGAAAATGAGTTTTTATAGCTTTGAAAATGTTGACATGTGAAATGAGTATTGTTAGATCTGTTTCACTCTTTTTTTTTTTTTTTTTACAGTCTGTGAGATATATCATTTTATTTTAAGTTTATGTTTCCTGCAGGATAGTAACATACATCTTTTCCAACCTGGAGGCAAAACATATTTTCCAAGAATTTGGACACTGCCCACTGCATTAAGTTTAAATTAAAATGTTCCCTATGTATGTAGACAGTAAAAGTAAGCAAGGAAACTTACAACACATTCCACTTTTTTTATATATCAAAAATGTTTCCAAGGCAATATTATTAAAATGATTATACCACAGTTTCTAATACAACATCGAGCTCTAACAGGAAGGTACAGAGAGAGCAGAAAGGTTTTATCCCGCCAGTGGTTTAGGTGCTCTTCTTTTCTTCACCCAGTAAATTCACAGTCGCTTTCTTGGCTTCTTTAGTGATGGCATCTGCATTCTCTTTGGCTTTGTCTTTCAGGTCCTTCACAACACTGTCCACCTGGGATTCGTGCTTCAGGAAGAAGGGACGGATGATGCGCTTGTAGAGCAGTTCAGCCCCATTAGAAGGGCTCGGGGCCATGCACCACAGCAGGAAGCCACACTTCAGCATGTAGTAGAAGGGGAACCATGACAGGAAGAGATCAGAGAAGAATTCGGCAATGCTGAACACACCATACACTACCCAGTAGGTCAGCCACTGGGTGTCATCTTCTTTGTTGGGGCTCTCCATGGCTGTAATTGAGGCATAGGCTGGTAGCCAAATCCTATCAGGTTGCAGAGGAGAGAGGCTCCATAGCCGAACACCAGGTACAAGGCCACCAGTCCGATGACACCGAGAGAGAGGAAGCTCCGGTTCACGCCGGTCTTGACCTCCAGCTTGGCCAGGGGGTCAGTCATGCAGTTCTTCTCGTGCAGGAACCGGTCGAACCTCTCCCTCATGGCCGCAGACATGGCGGGGACTGTCGCGCCGCAGCCGGGGCTGCTCCTAGTCTGTTTCACTCTTATAGTCTCAGAAATTGTGGGGACATTAGAAGTTACCTCACTAAGCCTTCTTCCCAAAGCTTTAGGTTTTTTTCCATAGATCTCTGGTTGTCTAGTTACTCTTTAAACACTTCTGTTGAAAAGGAAATTATCTGTCACTTGATAAGACAGTCCATTCCATTTTTGGAGAGCATTTGTTGTTGCAAATCTGTTCTACCTAATAAACTCAAAACTTATGTCTGCTCTTTGGAATGTTTTTCTTGTAATTAAAAAAGTTTTTTTTTTGCTTGTTTTTGAGACAGGGTCTCACTCTGTTTCCCAGCCTGGAGTACAGCAGCATAATTATAACTCATGGCAGTCTTGAACTCCTGGGCTCAAGAGATTCTCCCACTTCGTCTTCCCAAATAGCTGGGGCTACAGGCATGAACCACCATGCCTGGGTAATCTTTTAATATTTTGTAAAGGCAAGGTCTTGCTATGTTTCCTAAGTTGGTCTTGAACTCCTAGGCTCAAGAGAGCCTCCCACCTTAGCTTCCCATAGTATTGGGATTACAGTTGTAAGCCACTGTGCCCAGCCTAGGATGTTTCCTAATGAACTCAATTCTCTTCCATGTGGGAGTTTTTTCTCTTTATAATCTTAGGCAACAGATTCTGGACTTAAAACATGGGAACATAATACTGTAAAAGAGGTCTCAACGGTAAGAACAGAAGATAGGCTATATTATGATTCTGTAACCAACAACTCCAAAATCTCAGTGGCCATTTTAGGTTGGCTGGGAGCTCCATGTTGTCACTTTTGTTCTCACTCCGGCACCTGGGAAGATAAGAAAGCCACTATGTGTACATTGCTGATCACAGTGGTAGAAGATAAAGAACATATGGCAAAGCTTATACTAGATCTTCTGTTTGAGGTTTGCCGTCTTGGAATAAGTAAGGGGCACACTTTATTTCTCTACACATTCCTTTGGCCAAAGTAAATCACATGACCAGAACTGAATTAAATAGAGCAGAAAAATGTATTTATTTCATGTGGAGAGAGAGAGAGAGAGAGAGAGAGAGATTCTTTCTTTAATTTTTTAAGCCATGTTAACATTTTGGCTTATATATCTGCACTTCGGTGCAGATATGTATTATATGCATTGTTGTTGTGTTCATCTTGTTTATTTTAGCATGGTATTCATTTCGCTCTCTAGTGCTTTTATTTAAATCAGGGGTAGTTTTGATTGGGGGACCTTGTGATCTCTGTCATTAATGATGACACTTAACCAAGGTAATTTAATGTAGAGTGGGTTTGCTGCTTTTCTTTCATTTATTTGAATTTTTATTCCTGTAGCAACACATACCATATGTCTTCAAAAATATAGAAGAAAATAAATCTAATTGAATATTCAGTATAACCTGTAGCTTGAGTTCAGACAGAAAGGACTTTTAATAAGAAGGCAGGTTTTTCAGAGAAAATGACAACCGTGGAAATGATCTTAAAAGAAGCAAAGATTCATGTGATACTTTGACAAACTACGTGAGAAGTAGGACTGACATACTCTACCTTGCATTTTGGGTGTCAGGGAATCAGCACCTTAAAAATAACTGCAACAGGATACAAAATGGGAAGAAAAAATAAACACTGTTAACAAAATAGTTTATTAAGGAAGGAAGTAAAATAAAGCACACTGAACTAGTCACGTGCAGAATAAATATAGAAAAGCACATTTCCAGAGACACGCTAGATAAAACCCCAACCCAAATAAACTGAAAAGAATCCAAGGATAGAAATAATAGTTAAGTGGGCTGAGATATTATCTATTGTTCAGAAGGAAGAACCTCACATAGAAGGATACACGTAGAAAAATAGAACTGAACATTAAGTGGGGGAAGAAACCACTTTAACCAAAATATGTATATATAGTAGATGAGGTTCTTAAAACCGTAAAGTGGTATGGGAAAGCAAGCCTTGCTTTTTAAAGACTGATTTGGGGGAATTTTTAGGATATTTTTAAAAAGGAGTTACTACTTTTTACAACGACTGACATGAGCTGACAATTTTTACATTTAAGAAACAACTGTTTATATAATAAGTCCTGAATTGCTCTTCTCTTTCTGAGTAAAGGTACAGATAGATATTCTTTCAGCCACAAGTTAAAAAGATTTTGGAATTGTTTTTGTAATATTTCAAATAATTGTCAGCCCTCTCACTCCTTTGGACTGAGGTCAGAAAAACCTTTTCCATAAAAGATCAGAGAGTAAATATGTTGGGTTTTGTGGGCCATATGATCTCTGTTGCAGTGACTCAACTCTGCCATTGTAGCACAAAGAAGACACAACAATACTTCAGTAATAAGTGTGACTGGGTTCCAATAAAACTTTATTTACAAAAACAGGTGGGTGGCTGCATGTAGTCTATGGTTGTAGTATGCCAACCCTTGCTCTAGACACAGGTTGCTTCAAGGTAGTAAAATGATTGACACCTGTTTTTTTTTTTTTTTCCTGTCTATTCTGCTTCTTATATTATGACTACTTTATTAAATTTGACCTAATCCCTTAGACTGTACTAATGTGATAAGTCGCATTTTGGTTTTTGTTTTCAGAAATGGCAAAGTTGGTTTCTCTGGTAGGTTTTTTCTATTCAGAAATGTGCTATTTGAAGAATACATAATACAGAAGACCCACATTTTAAAAATAGTAAGTAAAAAGATGGCTTTTCACCTAACAAGAGCATTTCTACTTTGCACAATAACTCCCTGAAGGGTTTCTCTAAAATACTTCTGTCCTTCCTTGGTACCACACATTTGTTTACAGACAATTTCTTACTAAAATAATGCAGGAGGAAGCTGAGTAGAGAAAATTTGAAGACTATTATTTGAAGATCAACCTAATAAGATGTATTTAAAGCAATAATGTTGAGGCAGAAGGCTCAGCTGAGTCCAGCAGGTCGAGGCTCCATTGGCCTTGATCATGCCACTGTACTACAGCCTGGATGACAGAGTGAGACTCTGACTCAAAAATAAAAAAAAACAATAATGCAATTAAAAGGAAAAAAATATTTATATTCCTTATGGTAACACAATTACCATATGAATTAAGACACGTTGGTATTCTCATTTCTTTGCTTCCACTCCAGTGTCCATAGCTCCTTAGTTTGGGTGGTTGTTCTGTGTGAAGTGAAATCATAAATATTTGGAATGTTAGCATCATACAGCAGTCTCCTGTTCATAGCAACAGGAAGTGTTCATTTTTAGGCTGTAACATTATCTCTAAAAGATGAAGAATGGATAAAATAAGATTTGTTGGCGGGGCTTGGTGGCTCAGCCTGTAATCCCAGCACTTTGGGAGGCCGAGGCAAGTGGATTGCCTGAGCCCAGGGGTTCGAGACCAGCCTGGGCAACTTGGCGAGACCACGTATCTGCAATAAATAAAAACTTAGCTGGGTGTGGTAGCACGTGCCAATAGCTCTGGTTACTTGGAAGTCTGAGGTGGAAGAATCACCGGAGCTAAGCAGGTTGACGCTCGGGTGGCTGTGAGCTGCACTCCAGCCTGGGTGGTGAAGTGAGACTCCAACTCAAAAAATAAAAAATAAAAAAATAAAAATAAGATTTGCTATTCAAGCTGACTAGACCCTACATCCTGTAATTTCCTTTGACCACTAGAATTCTGAAGACAATTTTATATTTGAAAAGATTTAGAGAAATTCATGGAAAAGGATTATTTCATTTCATTGTTTTCTCCACTTAAATATCTGATTTAGGAAATCAGAATGACTTCTGATTAGTTGAAGAAAAAACTCAAGTAACTAATTAATGGAAAAAGTATTATTTCTTTTTGTTTTTTGAGTAGAGGTCTCACTCTGTCACCCAGGCTGGAATGCAGTGGCACGATCATGGCTACCATGACCTCTACCTGCTGGGCTCGGTGATCCTTCTGCCTCAGCCTCCTGAGTAGCTGGGACTACAGGTGCTTGCCACCACGCCTACCGAATTTTTTGATTTATTGTTGAGACGAGGTCTTGCCATATTGCCCAGGCTGGTCTTGAACTCTTGGACTTTCACCATGAGCCACCGCACCTGGCCTATTTCTCTTAAGAAATATTTTCATCCTTTTTATTTTGCCCATGTTTGGTGACTAGGTGTATATCTGTGATAAACCAGAGAGTTTTGAAAAAAAATTTTTTTAATGAGTTAAAAAGAAATGTGGGCCAGGCACAGTGGCTCAGTCTGTAATCCCAGCACTTTGGGAGGCTGAGGCAAGAGGATTGCCTGAGCCCGGGGGTTCGAGATCAGCCTGGGCAACTTGGTGAGAACTTGTCTCTATAATAAATCACAAAAACTAGCTGGGCATGGTGGCATGCATCTGCAGTTCCAGCTACTTGGAAGGCTGAGGAGGAAGGATCGCCTAAGCCCAGCAGGTCAAGGCTGCAGTGGCTGTGAGCATGCCACTGCACTCCAGCCTGGGCGACAAAAGTAAGACTCCAACTCAAAAAAAAGAGTCATTTAACTAAGACCTAAAACACTTCAAAAAGAAAAGAAAAATATATTCCCCCAGATGACTGCTTCCCTTTTTCTTCTTCTAACTTATGGATAACTGACTTTCTCTGAACATGGTAAGTTGCAATACATCTTTGTTTCTTACAACTCTGAGGTTGCATTGTTTAAGTAATAGTTTTGAGGAAGAAAGAAAAGGCAAAGGAAAGTATGATATAGCTATAAATATGATGCTTTTCAGAGTAGACGAAATTCATACATTCTAAAAAGATCATTGTTATTTTAGAATATTCTAGATTTACATAAGTGGGATCTTAGTTCTAATGTCCTGCAAAAACCATGCAAGGTAAAAAAGATGGAAAATATGAACTCTTTATACAGGCAGAACAATTCAGTTTTAGGTTGACAGGGTAAAAGTTCCGAGATAAAGAGATAGTACTAGTTAAATATGTGCTGAATACCATCCGCTTTTCTCTGGCTACATTTTTTTTTTTCCAAGAGATGGGGAGGTCTTACTATGTTGCCCAGGCTGGTTTCAAATTCCTGGACTCAAGCAATCCTCCCATGTAGGTCTCCCAAAGTGCTGGGATTACAGGCATGAGCCACCACGCCCAGCCCTGGCTGTTTTACATCTTCCATTTCTTCTACTCTTGAAATCCTCCTCTTACTCTGAGAAGATATTCAGGCCTTTCCCACCTGGGAAAATATCCTCCCTTAATCCTGAATTCCAATTTAACCTACTATCCTCCTGTCTTGTCTCTTTTCCTCTCAGTTAAGCCTCTTGAAGGAATAGTCCCTGCTTAGTATCTTCTGCCTTACCTCCTCAGTCCATTGCATCTGTCTCTCTCATTCCCTAACCTGGGAATTTTTCTTCAATTGCCAAATCTAATGGCAATTTTGATCTGCCCTTCCGTTAACATAGAGGCATATGCTGCCTTCCGTATTAAATTTTTCACATTGCCAGACTTGATTAGTTACTTGCCTATTTCTTTCCGTAGAATTCACATCCCTGGGTGATATTTAACTTGAAACCGTAAGATGATCACAATGCCTGGCCTATGTAGGTCCTTAAGAAATGTTTGTTAAATAACTAGATTTTTCCCCTATTGAGTTGCAATAATTTTCTGGAATGTAGGAGTACCGGGGCATTTATACAGACTTGTATTATTGTTGGTTTGTTTAAATGACGTGGCCTATCTTTCCACATGGTTTGGGTTTGAGGGACTCATTCCCTGTTTCTTTTAAACAGTTTCTTGCTTTGAAATCATTTTGCTCTGAAATCCCCCCTGCAAGTACAATCCTCCCTCTTGGAGGAGGCCTCAGGCCTTCTGCAGGCCTCCCAGTCAGGTCTGGTGGTGATGCACAACATTGCATTGTTGGCTTAGCCGCCCCGGGTGGTTCCCTGTTTGTGGGGAGAGGAAGCAGCTACACGAAAACCCAGGGGAACCTAAATGTGGCCTCCACATCCAGGCAACCAGGGCTGGCTCCGGTGCAACAATGGCCGGGAACTTCTGAAAGAGCAGCTGTTGCACAGCTTTCCCAGCATGTAGTCTCATCAGATGTGGCCTTTTCGCAACTTAATTTTGTTTCAGATCATTATAAAGCAATATAGCCGTATTCTAATATTTTGGAAGATTGAAGGAAAAAAAATCATTTCTGGTATCTTCACATATTGACACTTTTGATGCAGTCTTAATTAATTAATTAGCGTAGGAGTCTTGTTGCCCGAGGCTGGAGAGCAGTGGCACTATCATGGCTCATGGCAGCCTCGACCTTCTGGGCTCAGGAGATCCTTCCACCTCAGCATCCTGAGTAGCTGGGACTATGGGCACACCACCATGCCTGGCTAATTTTTAAAATTTCTTTTTATTTTTTGTAGTAGAGATGAGGTCTCTCTATGTTGCTCAGGCTGGTCTCAAGTGAACTCCTGGGCTCGAGCAATCCACCCGCTTCGGCCTCCCAAAGTGCTGGGATTACAGGTGTGAGCCACTATGCTTGGCCTTTGATTGTAGCCTTTGACAGTCCTTTTGGTCAGCATTTTTACAACATTTAGTTGTCATCGTAGTGTCTGCTTTTCTCACTTACTGGCCCATAAGCACTCTGTTGCTATGGGGCATTATAATCATCATTTTAAATCAGACAACTTTTATGTTACATTTTCTAAATGGGGAAATCATGAGGTATACATACCATCCTGAAGAATTTGGTTCCACTGTTGTCCATGATGCATGCAGGCCAGGGAATTCCCTTGACACCAGGTAACGAAGGCTGTTTCTCTGCAGCAGCAAGTTCTTTCATCTGGTTTTTCTACAAATAGAGGTAAAGGCCACCACATGGGTCAGGTTGCTTTTCTGGAGCAAAATTCACACAATTTTACTGAGTGATTCCAGCCTCAAGAGATAATTACACATGCAGATGGAGATTTTACGTTCCAGAATATTTATTTTAGTGCCATTTTTATATGTATGATATTAAAATATTAAGAATAACTAAAATGCCTAACTGTTGAGGAATGATTGGAAAAGAACAGTATAATTTGAGATTGAAGATAAGCAGAAGTCAAAAAAGGGAGAAGTCGATCAGCCTTTCTACGTAGGTCAGGCAATGAGCAAAGCATGTGTCATATTAACTCCAGATGAGCTTTGAGTTGTTCAGAAAACACCAAAACAAAGGCAAGTTCATTTGAAATGCCTTGGGAAGTATTGGAGAGATGTTAAGAATCATTTCCATAAGACACAGCTGGGCAAATCTGATGTCAGTAATGTTTCCTGTCACTGCAGCATCTTTTCTGCAGACTTTCTTAGTCCCATGGTAAAAATTTGCTTTTGGTTTTTTTTCTTTAGTTTCATTCTGGCCCAGGCTGGAGTGTAGTGGCATGCTCACAGCCACCGTGGCTGCAACTTCCTGAGCTCAGGTGTTCCTTCCACCTCAGCCTTTCATGTGGTTGGAACTACAGGCATGTGTCACCATGCCCAGCAATTTATTGACTTATTGTAGAGACGAGGTCTCACCATGTTCCCCAGGCTGGTCTCAAACCAGTGGGCTCATGCGATCCTCTTGCCCCCACCTACCAAAGTGCTGGGATTGCAGGTGTGAGCCACCATGCCTGGCTGCTTTTGTTCTTATTCACATATTTTCTGCTCCAAGTTGGACATGCCAAAGGCAACTATTTTCCTAAGTGTTTATTTTTGTTTTATCCTAAGCAGGAATACACCTTTGGAGCCTAGTGCAGCGGGAAGCTATTGTTGACGCTTATCATAACATGACTCCTGAGGTTATAGAGCTCTGCATTAAAGTTGCACTAAAGTCTTGTGGACTAGCTATACATTTAGAAGTCACAAAAAAGGACTGGTATTTGCTATCCTACAGAAGAACAGCAATAGTTATTGAATGTAATGGTCATCACTATTGCTGGTCACTGTGCGTTTGCAGTTCTCTTTGTCCCTCATTCTGGGCATAGGGCAGGATTTCACTTCTTGGCCTTATTGTAGTTGGGTTTTGGGATGAGGGGAGTGTCTTAGTTCTGGCTGATGAGTTATGAGGGAAAGTGATGTGTGTCAATTACAGGTTGAACATTTCATTACCAGTATAATTAACCGCTGATGCCCTCATGTCCCTTCTGCCATGACAACTGGCAAGGCTTGACATTGTTATTGTTTAAAGAACTTTGCTTAAAAGATAAAATCACAAGGTGGCTCAGAATAGTTAGTGACTATTAACTCACACTATTTTGCTTTCTGAAAGGAGAGTTTCAGTGTTAAATGAGTAAGTTCTCAGATGGCCCTCTTTCTCTCTCCTAGCCTTCAAGCATGTCAGGATGGTTCCTTTTAGAATAAGACCTATGTCTGGCTGGAGCTTCCCTGGTTTCCAACTCCTGACCTCTATGCCGAGAGTGTGTTCCCATGTGTTTGTGCATCAAGTTTCAGAAAAGCCTAGTGTGAAAGAGATTAGGCTCAGGAGTCAGACTGCCTGGTTTGGCCTAGTAACATCTGTGTGACCTGGATAAAGTTAAAGTTGACTTCTTTCTTTTCTGACTGCTAAAGTTGGTTTCTTTTTTCTGTAAAAAGGAGGTAGTAATAGTATGAACCTCATAGGCTGTTGTGAGGAATAAATGAAGTAATGCATGTAAAAGACTTAGTATAGTACCCAGTACATGACAAACAGTCTCCCTTTTTATCTGTGTGTATACTGATTTATTTGTACCTTCGAAAATAACCAGTACAAAGTAACCCTATCTCCATTTGAAGATTGTGAAAGTTTTTTTCCTGCAAAAGAAAAGAGGACTTAAAGTAGTGAGTAACCTGTTTTTATTTTGTCGTGTTTTTACACCACACCAAGAATGCAATACTGTTGGCCCTCCATACCCGTGGGTTCTGCATCTGTGGTTTCAACCCATCTTGGATCAAGTAAACAAATTCCACAAAGTCCCAAATAGCAAAACTTGAATTTGCCACATGCCGAGTACTACATTATCTCCACATGATTGAAGTAATGTGTAGGCATCATATTAGGTATTATAAGTAATCTAGAGGCAATTTAAAGTTTAAGGGAGGATGTGGTAGATCATATGCAAGTACTTTGCCGTTTTACATAAGGGACTTGAGCACCCAAGGGTTTTGGTATGGGGGACGTCCTGGAACCAATCCCTCAAAGATACAGAGGGATAACCGTACTTTACTTCGAGGAGAGGTGAGAGGTGAGCAATGTTCAAAAAGCAGGCAGTGAAAGAAACAGCATTCTTTGGAAAGATACTTGAAGATATTCTTCTAATCCTCGTTTCAAACCTGGATTCCCACCCTTTTCTAACCAGAGGAAGTAAACATAAGATATACATTTTGAACAGTAATAAAATAGTTGGAGATTTTCTTTTTAAAATTTTCTTTTTTTTTTTTTTTTTTTTTAAGTTTGTGTGAGATCAATTTTTACTAAGACGAATCAGCTTCCTTGGGAGGGTGGACAGGTCATTTCCCCTCTCAGATCTTATCTGTTTCTCATCTGTAAAAATGAATAGATTAGGGTTGATAGATCTTCCTATATCTGGTGTTCTTTGATTCTGCCATTCCCTGTGTAATCCACAACCTAGGAATGTAGATCTGGACCCTGTTTCTGTCTTAGATTGCGGACTAGAGATTAAGCCTCCCCGCCCCGGGCTGCCTGGGAGTTCAAGAAAGTGAGACGGAAACTCTTTTATTTGACGTTAGAGCCCTCCGTAGCATTAACCTGTTGTTAGTCTAATGTATGGGGCTAGCGGAAATGTGCTGGAAATCTGTAAACACAGTTGCTGAGCAAATGCATTTTCGCTTTTTTCTTTTTCCCAGGAGTGACGTGGGAGAAGGGGGGGAAAAAAACAAAACTCAAAAAACTGTTCTTTGTCGTGAAGCCACAGCCCCAAATTTTAACCTAGAGGAATGTTTAAGTTCTGCAAAGAGCTACGGAGAATTGCAATTATGTACTTAGTCACAACAAGAGGGTCAGAACTTTCAAGGCACTGGATTGAAGAGACACAAAAGTCAGGAAATGACCCTTTCGTCGGGATCTCAGAGGCCGCAGAGGAGAAACAAAGTCCTCTCACAACTTGGGAAACTTTGGGCCGTACCATCGCGCGGGGGCAGGGGTGGGGAGGCCGGGAGAGGGCCGTGGAAATGGACATCTTCGCTCTTAACGAGCCGTGAGTAAACTGAGGATTTCCCGGCTGAAAGGACTCAGTGTCTGCTGTCCCCAGCCCAGAAATGAAAGCGAGGTTCAGCCGATCCTCATTGTGGAGCCCGCTCAAAAGCAGCCCGGGTCGCCCCGGCCAGAGCTGGCGTCCTGAATCGGGGGCCTGTGCGCGCCGGGCCGGGCCGCGCGCCCGGGGCTGCAGGATGGCGTGCCCGAGCCAGCCCAGCTGCGGCCGCGGCCGCCGGGGAGGAAGCCGTCCCCGGGGATGAATGGGGCTTTGTTCGCAGGCAGCCGCGGCTACCCTCGGCGGGCCCGGCCCGCACAACGGAGGCTGTATGCGAGAGGAATGGAAATGAGCCCCCGGCTCTCCCGAAGGAGCCCCATCCCCTTCCCCTTGCCGTGCTGAGGAATGCTGGCAAGCCGGAAAGGAACCCTCGCCGGGATCCTCGCCCCGCGCCTCTGAAACCCCATTGAGAGGAGCCCTTTGATGCAATTAAAGCGCAGTTCATGGCAGGCCCGGGAGGAGGGAAGGACCGGCAAGCTTTTTTCTGTCTCGGAGCGTGTGTGCACCTTTGTGGGGCGGGTTACTCGGAGACCGGGCGGGGACTTGAGCTCCCCCTCTCGCAGACGTTCTGTAACATCAGAAGAGCGGACCCATCAACACATTGGTTTCCACCGTGGGTGGAACCCGATTTGACACGGTCCAGGCTGACCTGCAGGCCGGGGTGCCTGCTTTGAAAGGCTCTTTGGTACGCCTTCCACCCACCTGCCCTGCTGTAAAGGGTTAGGCGGACCAGAAATTGTGTTTGGAGGAAGAAGTTGTTTCTGAGCTTACTGCCCAGCATTTTCCATTTTCTCAGAGGTGGGGTGGGCCGCGACGCAGGTCCAGAAGTGATGTCACAGCCAGACCTGTAAAATGATGTAACCTGCAAATGTTGAAGGCCTAAGATGGGACAGCTGTTTCGATACTCGGATTATTTTCTAAGATTTCCCGATCATTGCTCTGCTAAACTGTGGCCACCATGTTTTCCTAGCTTTGGCCCCTCCCTTACCTTGGGGAGGTGCATCTTTTCTCTTTCTTTCTCTAATTTACTTTCTAAATAAACTATATTATCTAAAAAAAAAAAAAAAGAAAAGAAAGAAATTTCCCTACTTTTTCCTTTGAGACAACTGTGTGACCGCATAAATCCCACATAGCCTCTCTGAGCTTAACATTTTTCATCTGCTAAAATGAAAATCATAAAGCCAGATAACTAATGTCATGAAGCTCTGGGTGCTTGTGGAATTCGTTCTAAGTTGGAGATGGGCACTTTATTTATGTGCACATGTGGAAGTTGTGTGGGACCAGAACTCCTGTAAACAAAAAGATCCTCTTGGGTTCTCTGTTTTTTGACTCTGTGCCACTTATTACTAAAGCGAATTGTCTAACGTCTGTCTCTCTCCACTAGCATATACTTCCTTGAGAACACAAACCTGTCTTTTTTTTTTTTTTTTTTTTTGAGTTGGAGTCTCACTTCATCAGCCAGGCTGGAGTGCAGTGGCATGTCCTGGCCACCACAGCCTCGACTTGCTGGGCTTAGGCGATCCTTCCTTCTCAGCCTTCCAAGTAGTTGGAACCTGTGGGCTCAGACAATCCCTTCACCTCTGCCTCCCAAAGTGCTGGGATTACAGGCTTGAGCCACCAAGCCTATCTTTTTTTATTCTTGTGTCCCCTGGGCCCAGAGCAGTCCCAGACCATCATAATTGCTCCACAAAGATATTGAACGAACGAACAAATACATCAGGGATGTAAAGAATATTAACTTACTGGCTCTTTTCTGATCAGTGTAAATGTAAATAAGAAATAGAGGGAGCAAAGCAAGCATTGGGAATCCTTGACTAAGCAGAAGTTCAGGAGAAGCTTGAAGGAAGGGATAAGAAAACATTTGTGAGAGCACAAACATGCGGCAAATGTTTCCTGAAATGACCCAAAGGAGAGTGGGGCGCTCAGGTGGAGGAGTCATTGTTACCAAGTGAGTGGATGGTTAACACTGGCAAGCATGAATCATGTTTTCTGTTAGTAAGGAGTGTGCCTAGTCAATCATTCATTCTCTCAACACTCCACAGAAGCCAGGCAGGAAAAGTAACTGCTTTGTATGATGGGCATCATTGTTTCTTATATTGTAATACGTTTTCACAGTTCTTGCTATTTAGAACTTGGTTTAGACTTGTATTTTATTGTCATCCTCTGAGATCTAGAATACATGAATATTTTCCCCATTCAGAAAAATCAATACATTTTTGCATCCCAGTCAGGAAACTCATAAACACAAGATGAAGAGGACATCCTACCTTAATATATCTCCAGGTATCTGCCGGAAATATTACTCAAGTGATATTGAAGTAAGTAAATGCATGCTTCTCTGTTCTCCCCCAACTCTTAAAACACATACACACACACACACCCACACACACACAGTGACCAGAGTGATCAGGTAGTGAAAAACATAAAGTCCAGCTTAAAGACGGGGACCTCAGTGATTCCATGTTTGTGGCAGGGTGTGCAGTATGTCAACCATATGGCTGCACACAACTTTGTTTCTTGTCACGTGGCTCTGTGTGGCTGTTATTCTAGTCGCCATTTTGTCTTGATGTAGACGTCATCCCTGAGAGTTGAGATTCTTTTTCAGACTGTCTCATTCCTGTCTATTGAACCAGGTGAACACCACCCACATAACATCTCACATGTTTAGGGGGTTCTGGGATAGGACAAAGGTTGTACAACAGTAACAGTAACAATGCCCCTCACTTTACAGAAGTAGGTGGTTTTGTACAAATCTTTGAGTATTTCTGTTTCCTTCTGATTTTCAATATGTGTTTATAGAACAACTTTATCCTCCTTTCCTTTTTTTTTTTTTTTTTTTAGTTTGAGTCTCACACCGCCACCCAGGCTGGAATGCAGTGGCATGCTCACAGCTGGGCTCAGGCGATCCTTCTGCCTCAGCCTTTCAAGTAGCCGGAACTACAGGCACGTATTATCACACCTGGCTAATTTTTTTGAATTTTTTTTTTTTTGAGAGATGAGGTCTCTCTAAGTTGCCCAGGCTGTTCTCGAATCCGTGGGCTCAGGCAATCCACTCACGTTGGCCTCCCAAAGTGCTGGGATTACAGGCTTGAGCCACTGAACCCATCCTCTCCTCCTTTCATTGGTCACTATTAGACAGTGGTTTGTGTCAATCTGCCTGATGCTAGCAATAATGAATAATCCAAAAAGGATCACTGAGGGCAAGAATGAAAGATTTTTTGTCTGATTACCTTTGTAGAGTCAAAAGTCCCAAGTGAACAATCATGTTTTATAAATTTAGATTTTGATGTAAGAACTCATGTATATAAAAAAATTTAGATTTATTGTTTTTTAAGGGACTATACCTATTTATCTGGAAATATTCACAATTTGGTAGCACCTTTTATCTTAAAAACCTAGAACTCCGCGTGCCAGGGAATTCTGGGTGGGAGTGAAGTTTGCAGAGACATGTACCTGAAGAGAGGAAAACAAGGACTGTTGTCTCATACTGAAGATTAAGAAATTACCTCAGAGAAGTAAAGTGGCTTGTCTACACTCACAAACTGTGGAATTGGAATTGGATCGCTCTTTTCTTGATTTCTAAGATTGCCCTTAATGCCTCTGGTGTTTTAATGGCAGGGAAGCCTGTAGTTTAGACAGTGACCAGACTCTGGATTCCAAGGGACGTACAAAAGCTGCTTCATATGATTTAATTAGGTCAAAATAGCTATATTTCATACTGCTTTTCCACTTTTGGAAGGTATAAATTATTAGCTCAACTTCTCTTTTTTCTGCCTTGTTATTTGTCTAGTAGCCAGGAAAACAAAGAGAAGACCTCTCCTTTATTTACCAGATGGCCCATGGCCTTCTTTGTCAAGGTTTTCTAGAAGTTAGGGTGGAGACTTTTATTTGTCCTGTGTTTGGGGCAATAAAAGGGGAGGGGCTGCCTCATTCAACCAGCCTTTGGCTCCTGTAAAACCAAAAAGCAATGCTATTTACTCAGCCCCTGGGCTTCTAAGTGCCAGGGTGGCCCCTGTTGACTTAAATGAGTCCTTGCAGCTAGGTGGGGCTCTGTGGAGCTGTTAGTCATGTGAGGTTGCCAGGGCAACTTAATGTCTTATGAACTGGAATGCTTCAAGAAGTACAAAGAGGAGACTACAAGAGCACATTACAACTTACTGTCATGTGTTCAATAACATGTCATCTTTCCGTAATGGGGCTTTTATTTTATTTTATTTTGTGGGATTGAAAGATCAGAAGCCGGAAATTATCTGGAGAGGATAAAGAAAAGGAAAAATTAAAGGAGGGGGGCTATTTCTGTTCCTTATGTGGGCAATGGTTAAACAGGGAGAACATCTGGTCCTGGAGCGGGTCTCTGCAGTGCTGCTTTTAATTACCCCGTCATTTGGTCTCATGCTAAATTAGTGACTGTGGGAGCGGCTCAGATCTCCAAACTGACAGGCCTGGAGAGCTCGACTTAGCCTGCCACATAGTCAGAGGGGAAACACGGAGCTTCCGGTTTCATATTTAAACCAGGGATTGACTCATAATTGTAGCTGTCAGGAGGGTGATGGAGACATTATGTAATCTGGTTCTTATGGCGATGTGTGTTTAAGGTTTCTGCTCTGTAAATTCCAGAGGAAATTTTGTGTCCATTGAGGGAGAGCTTGCTGGCTGCTCTGTGGTGTGCCCTGCAGGGTAATTACAGTGCTATTAAGGGTTCCTAAATCTGCCTGAATCCAAACATGAATGAATTTCCCCCTGAAAGGCCCTTCTGTTTTTCCATAGACTTTTAAAATGTGCATGAGGTTAGGCGAAATCTGGTAAACTGCAGAGAGGCAATATGCTGGCCCAATAGGGCGATTCAATAATGGCAAGCTGTTCAGATCCACAACTATTTTTTTTCTGGACCACAGGGTTCCCCTTACTATTTCCCATCATTTCCAGCCTTAGAGATTCTGAAAGTGGACACCAGTTGCTTCTGGAACAAACTACTGGGGCTGCGGATCATTTGTTCCATTTTCATTCTGCTTGTTACTTGCCTCTCAGAAGCTTTGAGGCCTCTGTGGACTGGTACAAATTTTCGTGGCAGCCAGGGAAGGCTTGGGACAAACCCAGCATTTACTGCCAACAAAAAAAAAAAAAAAGAAAGAAAGAAAGAAAGAAAAAAAAAGTCAGATGAAGCTGTTTAATTTTAAACTTAAAGGAATGTACATTTAACTGTTTTGCCGGAGGGAGGCTTGTGTTTTGATTGTTCTCTGGACCTCAGTGTGTAAGTTTTACCTACATGATAAGAAAGATTCATTGATAGGGAATAGTGCTCATATTGAAAGAATAATAGTAAGGACAAAACAGAATTTTAAAAGGTGAATGGGAGACAGGTGTGGTGATTCATGCCTGTAACTCCAGCAGTTTGAGAGGAGGAAGCAAGAAGATTGCCTGAGTCCAGAGGGTCGAGAGCAGCCTAGGCAACTCGATGAGACCTTGTTTCTACAATAAACTGAGAAAATTGCTGGATGTGGTGGCACGTGCCTGTGGTCCAGTTACTTGTCAGGCTGAGGTGGAAAGATTGCCTGAGCACAACAGGTTGAAGCTGTGGCAGCTGTGAGCATGCCATGGCACTCCAGCCTGGACAACAAAGTAAGATTCTGAGTCAAAAAAAAAAAGGAAAAAAAAAAAGGCAGAATGGCTTGTCTTGCTTTGTCAACTGCTTTTGTTTTGTAGCTTTGGTTACTCAGCTCCAAATATACAGTTGATGAGAGAAAGTTATTTTAATAAAAATATATATTCAATATATTTGTGCATTCATGCACATAGAGATACACATTTAAAGGAACAATTGAATATTTCCCTGATCCCTGCACAGTCTCAGGCTATGAAATCTTTGTTAGTAAACGGTGCCAGGATAACAACTTGATTTCTTCTCCCTCATGAGGCTGAAGTCTGATATGAATACTGTATGTCATTATAGCTTGGGACATTATCATATGACTGATGGATGATGCAGGCATGGATAATTTCACGAGTTGTCTAGCCGGAGTTTATTCATTTTCCTAGTCATTGAAATGAGGTGACTTGATGGGACTCCCGTTGAGATACTTCCAGAGACAACCATCCTTGTAATGGGGTTATTTCTTTCAGAAAATTAGGTTCCGATTTGCCTGCTTTTATTTTCCCTATGCTAGAACTCATAGTTGGACTAGGGCTCCTCTTCCAATCAAGGACTACCAGCTTATAGAAAACAATAATTGAAGACAACAAAACATTATTATCCTGGGAACTTGAGGAAATTAGACTGAACATTGGATCTGGTCATCAACAGCAAATTTCCCTTTCTTGTCTTTTCTGACTTCTCTATCCAACCCCAGATTTCCGTCATTGGAAGTGAAGAAGCCAGAAGGAGTAATTACCAGAGTTAATAACTTATTTTGGATTTTAAAAGATTAAGAACATTTTATAATTAATAAATTTAATTAAATTCATTAAAATTACAGTTTAGCCTGGACTCAAACTGCTCCACTTTGACTGGAATACTCCTTTTAAGTCCTGTGACTCTAGGTCATGTGTGTATTTAGTTCTGTGACAAAGAGCCCTGGCTTCCTCAGGCAGGATGTCCACATCATCGAGGTCAAAGGAAGTTATAACTGATAGGGGTTGCAGTCTGTCCCTGTCCTTGTGAGTTCCACATTGTACTTGCTCACCATTATATCTTCTCTTCCTGACAACCTGTGCTGAGGATTTCAAGCTCTAGCATCATACACAATGACAACATCCTTACAGAGACTGCTAACCAGGCCCCACCATTGTGTAAGGTCAGATCTCTGTAATCAATCCACCCCCACCACCAAAATGTGCACGTGTGTGTTCACACAAACACACACACACACACACACACACACACACACTTCCTAGTGGGTCCTTCTCTAATTGAATATTAATATTATTAATATTGATGTTGTTATTCAGATATCACAGAACTAGGGAGGATTGTCTGAAGCTCTATCCATCCCCTGTCGAAGTTCAAAGTCCTATGATTTCTTCAAAGTCCTATAGAGTCTGTACTTTCATGGTCACTTTTGGCTTATTAAACCCTTCCAATTTGCACAAAAGGTTTCTACAAAACACTTGTAGGTACAATTGTCTTTACTAAAAACTTTGATGGCATGAACAGACAGAGCAGGGGTTCATGTTGTAAGAAAAATAATTTCAAATTTAACTTCGCGCATCTTTACGTGTAAAATGTTTTTCCACCATCTCATCCTTAAAGAATATCTATAGTTCCCTTCCCTGTAAAGTCCCTGGCTTCACAACACCTCCTTGGCTCCTCTTTCCTTCCCCCTTTTCTCTTCTGCTTCCCTTTTCTCCCAGCACTGCCCCGCCACACTTGTTTTCAAATACGGAGAAGCTCAACTATCTCTCTTCTCTTTTATGCTAAGATTGTTGTAGACATGCGTCCATGCCCTAAGGATCTCACCTTCTATTCTCATTGGCTACTTTTCCAAGCAGAATCCTGTTGCAGCTGTGAAGAAAACAAAAATGTTGCCTGGTCAAAATGGTAACAAAAGCAGGAAGCGTATAGTGTATTTTGTGCTTACTGTAATCCAAGCTCCAAGGGCTCTTTATGTTGTTTCCCACAACATAAACATATCTTGATTTCCACAACAATCTAGTGAGCTCTGGTATTATTACTCCCATTTGAACAATGTTGAAATCAAATCGTAGAAATAGTAAAAAAAAAAAAGTTAAGGTATTAAATGTATCATCTGCATTTTATATAAAGCATAAACAGTATTGTTACCGATGCAGGCTCAGCTACTTGTTACCCAAAAGCCACACGCCAGAGACAAGAGATAAAGGCTCCAAAGCCAGCAGATGAGGAAATGGCCAGGCGTATGCCTCAAAGAAACCTTTTCGATTTTTAGGCTGAATGCAAGGGTTTAAAAAGAGAGACTTGGAATGCAGGCATGGCACAGGATATATCTTGCTGGTTTATCTTGGGTGGTGGTCCTCTGAGAGGTTTGGCTGGTGTTATCTTGGTTGTGCTCAAGTGATGGATCAACCACCTTCTGAACCCCCCTGAAGTGAGAAGGTCCTGCAGTCAGGCTGTTTTAAGATTAGCTCCAGAGATATATTTTAAGGCTGAGATGCTCGGTTACAGTATTAAAGTTGTATCTTGAATTGATTACAAAGATAGTGTTCATTCATTAATTCAGCAAATATTAGCTGGGCTCGGTGGCTCAGCCTATAATCCTGTGCTTTGGGAGTCTGAGGTGAGTGGATTTGCCTGAGCCTGCGGATTTGAGACCCACCCTGGCAACTTGGTGAGACCTCATCTCTACAATAAATCAGAAAATTAGCCGGGTGTGGTAGCGGGAGCCTGCAGTTCCAGCTACTTGGAAGGCTGAGGCTGAAGGATTGCCGGAGCCTAGCAGGTCGAGGCTGCGGTGGCCGGGAGTGTGCCACTGCACTCACTACACTCCAGTCTGGGCGACAGAGTGAGACTCCAACTCAAAAAAAAAAAAAAAAAAAAAAAAATAAGCAAATTTAGTAAAATTTGTATTATGCAAGAAAATAATTAATTAATATTTATTAAATTATTATATAACATAAAATATTTTAAGAATTTAATTTTTTTTTTTTTTTTT